>OW240919.1:146202365-146222523 GCA_933207985.1 Pelobates cultripes
TGTGTGTGTGTGTGGACTCAGCAGTCTGTGTGTGTGTGTGTGTGTGTGTATTTACTCAGCAGTCTGTGAGTGTGTATGGACTCGGCAGTCTGTGTGTGTGTGCATGGACTCAGCAGTCTCTGTGTGTGTGTGTGTTTGTGTGGACTCAGCAGTCTGTGTCTGTGTGTGTATGTGTGTATGGACTCAGCAGTCTGTGTGTGTATGGACTCAGTAGTCTGTGTGTGTGTACGGACTCAGCAGTCTGTGTGTGTGTACGGACTCAGCAGTCTGTGTGTGTACGGCACAGCAGAGTCTGTGTGTGTGTGTGTATGTGTGTAGGGACTCAGCAGTCTGTGTGTGTGTATGGACTCAGCAGTCTGTGTGTGTATGGACTCAGCAGTCTGCTTGTGTACAGACTCAGCAGTCTGTTTGTGTACAGACTCAGCAGTCTGTGTGTATGGACTCAGCAGTCTCTGTTTGTGTATGGACTCAGCAGTCTGTGTGTGTGTGTGTGTATTTACTCAGCAGTCTGTGAGTGTGTATGGACTCGGCAGTCTGTGTGTGTGTGTGCATGGACTCAGCAGTCTGTGTGTGTGTGTTTATGTGTGTATGGACATAGCAGTCTGTGTGTGTGTGTGTGTATGGACTCAGCGGTCTGTGTGTGTGTGCATGAACTCAGCAGTGTCTGTGTGTGTGTGTATGGACTCAGCAGTCTGTGTCTGTGTGTGTGCATGGATTCAGCATTGTGTGTGTGTGTGTGTGTGTATGGACTCAGCAGTCTGTGTGTGTATGGACTCAGCAGTCTGTGTGTGTGTATGGACTCAGCAGTTTGTGAGTGTGTATGGACTCAGCAGTCTGTGAGTGTGTATGGACTCAGCAGTCTGTGTGTGTATTTACTCAGCAGTCTGTGAGTGTGTATGGACTCGGCAGTCTGTGTGTGTGTGTGTGTGTGTGTGTGTGCATGGGCTCAGCAGTCTGTGTGTGTGTGTTTATGTGTGTATGGACATAGCAGTCTGTGTGTGTGTTGTGTATGGACTCAGCAGTCTGTGTGTATGGACTCAGCAGTCTGTGTGTGTGTGTGTGTGTATGGACTCAGCAGTCTGTGAGTGTGTATGGACTCAGCAGTCTGTGTGTGTGTATTCAGCAGTTTGTGAGTGTGTATGGACTCAGCAGTCTGTGAGTGTGTATGGACTCAGCAGTCTGTGTGTGTGTATGGACTCAGCAGTCTGTGAGGGTGTGTGTGGATTCAGCAGTCTGTGAGGTGTGTGTATGGTGGACTCAGCAGTCTGTGTGTGTGTATGGACTCAGCAGTCTGTGAGGTGTATGGACTCAGCAGTGTGTGAGTGTGTGTATGGACTCAGCTTGATGTCTGTGTGTGTGTGTGTGTGTGTGTGTGTGTTTATGGACTCAACTTGGTCTGTGAGGTGTGTGGACTCAACTTGGTCTGTGTGTGTGTATGGACTCAGCAGTTTCTGTGTGTGTGTATGGAATCAGCAGTCTGTGAGTGTGTATGGACTCAGCAGTCTGTGTGTGTGTGTATTCAGCAGTTTGTGAGTGTGTATGGACTCAGCAGTCTGTGAGTGTGTGTATGGATTCAGCAGTCTGTGAGTGTGTGTATGGACTCAGCAGTCTGTGTGTGTGTGTGTGGACTCAGCAGTCTGTGTGTGTGTATGGACTCAGCAGTCTGTGAGTGTGTATGGACTCAGCAGTCTGTGTGTGTGTATGGACTCAGCAGTCTGTGTCTGTGTCTGTGTGTGTGCATGGATTCAGCATTGTGTGTGTGTGTGTGTGTGTGTGTGTGTGTGTGTGTATGGACTCAGCAGTCTGTGTGTGTGTATGGACTCAGCAGTCTGTGAGTGTGTATGGACTCAGCAGTCTGTGAGTGTGTATGGACTCAGCAGTGTGTGTGTATATGTGTGGATGGACTCAGCAGTCTGTGTGTGGATGGACTCAGTAGTCTGTGTGTGTATGTGTGTGTGTGTGTGTGTGCATGCATGGACTCAGCAGTCTGTGTGTGTATGGACTCAGCAGAGTCTGTGTGTGTATGGACTCAGCAGAGTCTTTGTGTGTGTATGGACTCAGCAGAGTCTGTGTGTGTGTATGGACTCAGCAGAGTCTGTGTGTGTGTGTGTATGGACTCAGCAGAGTCTGTGTGTGTGTGTGTATGGACTCAGCAGAGTCTTTGTGTGTGTGTGTGTGTGTGTGTGTATGGACTCAGCAATCTGTGTGTGTGTGTGTGTGTATGGACTCAGCAATCTGTGTGTGTGTGTGTGTGTGTATGGACTCTGCAGTCTATCAATAATTAAAATTCCTGTGAGTTGTTGTGTAGGAAGGGCCCCAGTGCATTGCTTTGCCCAGGGGCCCTTAACTCTGTTAAAATGGTACTGCTTGTGTGTGTCAGTGAGCTTCTATTTAGTGAGCATGTGTGTGTCAGTGAGCTTGTCTTTAGTGAGCATGTGTGTGTGTCCCTGAACTTCTTTGTAGTGAGCCTTCTGTTTATACAAGTGAGTGTCTGTAGTAAGCTTGTGTGTGAGTCAGAGAGTTTTAAGCCTATTTGCGCATGTCAGTGAGCTTGTGTGCTTACTGTAATATATATATATATATATATATATATATATATATATATTTTGACTTGTAGAAATGGCATACGTTTTTTTTCCAGGGCTGCTTTGGATTCCCAGGGATTCCCAGTTTGGCTCTGCCAGCGAGTGCACTTTACCGCTGAATAATCTGTGTTCCTGCCCTCCACCAGGTATTATTAAAAAAACAAAACACATTGTGTCGGGGGCATGGCTTAACATGCGTCAGGGGCGGGGTCAAACTGCGACGAGGGCAGGGTTAAATGTGCCCCCCTACTTTTGTCCCTGGCCCTCCATGTGCCCCTCCGAAAAATGAATCCTAGAGACACCACTGCCTTTTAACACCCACTGCCCGGTGAAAAGAGGAGAAATATTTCTCCCCTGGGCCGGCGATCCCGAGACAGGCAGTCCCCCGCTTCCTTTCTGGCCCTCAAGGGCCATGTGAGCGCGACGAACATTGCGATCACATTGCCACAAGGCAGTCTATGAGGGGCTGCTTGAGTATTCAGGCAGTCCCCCTAGTGTCTGAAAAATAAAATAGTTACAATCAAACATTCAAATAATATATTATACATGTATCATACATATATAATATAGGTTAATTAAAACATCTGATTTGCATATTATACATACACCCTGTTCCAAATTATTATGCAAATTATATTTTTCTCATTTACCTAAATAATTGATGTAAATAACATTCAACATAATTCTCATCTTATCAACTATTAAGAGTACAATTCAAATTTTATTCAACAAACCTCCTAATGATAACAGTATTTTTTTTAAACATAAAAAACTTACAATGCACTGTTCCAAATTATTACACACAGTAAGTTTCAAAACACTTTATAGGTTGTAAAGAACTAAAAATTGTCATTTGTTGTGTTTGCAGCATATTTATTGAAATCAAAAGCTATTTCAATCAAACTTATAACAATATTTTAACTTTTTAAACATTTTAACAGGTCACATTACATTTTAACATAGGATCGCTTATTTGATAGCAGTTTCACAAGTCTTGCATCCATTGAACTTGTGAGTTTTTGGACAGTTTCTGCTTGAATTTGTTTGCAAGATGTCAGAATAGCCTCCCAGAGCTGCTGTTTGGATGTAAACTGCCCCCCACCCTCATAGATCTTTTGCTTGAGGATGCTCCAAAGGTTCTCAATCGGATTGAGGTCAGGGGAGGATGGAGGCCACACCATGACTTTCTCTCCTTTTATCCCCATAGCAGCCATTGATGCAGAGGTATTCTTTGTAGCATGAGATAGGTGTCCATGTATCTGCCTGCAGGGGGACTGTCTGTGCTGACAGGCAGTGTCCCTGCATGTGTAAAATGAAAAAAAAATGTTAATGTTAATAAAAAAATGTTATATATATATATATATATATATATATATATAAGAAAATAGACATATATGTCTATATATCTTATATAAATAATGTCATACTAAGTGTATTTTTATATTAATACATACGTATATTAATATAAAAATACACTTAGAGGGGGGCGGGGCCGGGCCGCCATGCTGACCGGTCGCATGTAGGAGAAGCTCCAGGGGCATTCTGTCAATCTGGCTGAAAAACACAGCTCAAACACCTAATTCAAGTTAAAAAATCTACCTGCAGCTGGTACACGACAGTGGACATCGCAGTGGACTCTGAGATCGGGAGTTTTGGAGCCCGCAGGGATGATCTAAGGCTTTGGAGTTTGCGGCCTACTCGGAGGAGAAGCGGTGCAGACGGCCGCTGTCCCGCTCTCCCCCTCCCTTCTGATGCCACACACCTTCTCTTTGGTGCGGTGACCGGCCCCGTTTCCCCCCCCCTTTGGGCCGGTGGGGGTCATCCCGGCCTCCACTGGAGAGTCTGAAGCCGCACTACAACACGGGCCTACCCAGCACTCTGCAACAAAATGGCGGCCGACCGTGCCCGAAACTGACACCACACTAAAGCCGGAACGGCGCCCACTTCTAATACACCTACCACGGCTATGCCACAGACAGCGGGAGTCACGTTCTTGGACACTCACGTTCCAACTCCCGACAGAGAGAGCTGGCGCCCGACACGCAAACCACAAATCCGTGAGCCGTGCAGAGTATCACCAGCACGAAGATTTAACCCCCTCAGCGATCCCGAGGTCGAATCTGCACCAGCACCGACAAGCGCAGGATCCGGCTCCAAGGCACAGTGCCAGAAATTAGCAGTCAGAGGACAAGGCGCACTTCTGCCCCTTAGGATTACAGCCTCCAACCGGGTCGCAACACAAGAGAACACCATACAGCTTATGGACGAAGCTAGATTCCACTGCAGAGACATCATTAAAGGGGACCCTAACACCAACCTCTGGGACACTCCGGCGCAAGGCATAGGCTGAAGCGCCCACCATACTGCCTCCCAAGGGTATTGCCGTCTTTAGCCTGGCATGTTCAGAGCCCCCACAACAGCTAAGTACCCAGACACAGAGGCCTGATGCACCCCCCAAGTAGACTATGCTTCGGTTTTAACTCTTACCCTTAGCGGTGATGGGACTGTTAACCATGCTGAAACCAACTCCCAGTGGCTTAAAGTCTAGTTCACTGTTGACCTAACATTTTGTACTTTTCCTTATGTTTAGATAGTTTAAGCGATGTTACCTGACGCTATAGGTACGACTTAGCGAAATTTACCAACTCTTTAACGCCTTATAGCCTATGTTTGTTGAGCGTGACTTACCTATGCATTACACAGAGCCCAGCTATTGTTCTACGGTGTAATAGATTGTATTATCACTACACTAGAATAGCCAACCTAGCAATGCTAAAAACCATTCATTTAAGGCTACTCTGACAATATGAACGCTTAGTAGAGCTTGTTATTTACATTAAAAAGAAAAAAAAAACAAGTGCGAACTTCTATGTCACAGTCTAACATATGTAACTCTTGAAACACGCTGTTGTGGCGTATGTTGACAACCTGTAATAATCTGCACAACATAAATAAAGAATTAAAAAAAAAAAAAAATACACTTAGAATTAATTTACACACGTATATATATAATATATATAATGACGATATGTATTGTTATAAAATACAAATAAGAAGTAAATTAAAATAAAAAAAGTAAAAATAATTTTTAAAAAATTATATATATATATATGAAATTTTATTCTAACTGTATTTTGATATTAAAGGATCACTATAGGGTCAGGAACACAAACATGTATTCCTGAACCTATAATGTTAAAACCACTATCTAGCCCCCCTGGGCCCCCATGCCTTCATAAATATAGTAAAAATCTTACTGTATTCAAGCCTGAAGCTTTAACTCTGCATGCTGTTAGTCCGCTGTCATCATTAGAAGTAGTAGCCTTATCCAATCACAATGCTGAGACTGACAAAGAGGCAGATCAGGGGCAGAGCCAGCACAATTCAAACAAAGCCCTGGCCAATCAGCATTTCCTCATAGAGATTAACTGAATCAATGAATCTCTATGAGGAAAGTTCAGTGTCTGCATGCAGAGGGAGGAGACACTGAATGTTTGGATGCGTTTTAGGCAGCCATGACCTAGGAAGGATCTCTAACAGCCATCTAAGGAGTGGCCAGTGAAGTTATCACTAGGCTGTAATGTAAACACTGCATTTTCTCTGAAAAGACAGTGTTGACAGCAAAAAGCCTGAAGGTAATGATTCTACTCACTAGAACAAATTCAATAAGCTGTAGTTGTTCTCGTGACTATAGTGTCCCTTTAATATATATATATTTATATCAAAATACACTTAGAATGAAATTATATATACATATGCATATATAAATAAAGCAGAATATATTATGAAATATATACATATGCATATACAAAATTACATAAATAATTTCATAAATATACACGTAGATTTACAATATATAAATATGCATATATATTTAAATTCTACATACGTATTTATGTAATATTTTTACATAATTAAGTAATTTTATTGATTTAAATTTGAGGGACCTGCCTGACAACCAAGGCCGAAAGTCCAGAGAATTTAATTTGCTGTACTTAACCCTGTAACTTACTATGACACCCTAAAACCTGTACATAGGGGGTACTGTTTTACTCGGGAGACTTCACTGAACACAAATATTAGTTTTTCAAAACAGTAAAACATATCACAGAGATGATATTGTCAGTGAAAGTGACTTTTTCGCATTTTTCACACACAAACGGCACTTTCACTGATGATATAATTGTTGTGATACGTTTTACTGTTTTGAAACACTAATATTTGTGTTCAGCAAAGTCTCCCGAGTATAACAGTACCCCCCATGTACAGGTTTTTTGAGAGCGTATGGTAGCCCAGGAATGAGAATTACCCCCATGATGGCATACCATTTGCAAAAGAAGACAACCCAAGGTATTGCAAATGGGGTATGTTCAGTATTTTTTAGTAGCCACTTAGTCGCAAACACTGGTCAAAATTAGCAGTCAATTTTGTTTTTTGCAATTTTCACACACAAACAAATATAAATGCTAACTTTGGCCAGTGTTTGTGACTAAGTGGATACCAAAAAAGACTGGACATACCCCATATTAAATGGGTTGTCTACTTTAAAAAAAACATGTGAAGTGCAGGGCCGGATTAGCATAGGGGCTGATGGAGCTGCAGCTCCTGGCCCATGGAATAGGCCCATTGATTTGAAAAAAACTAAATAATTTTATTTTGTAATTTTTTTTTATTTTTTTTACACATTACCCTTAGGGTTGCCACCTGACTGGTATTTTATGATATTTCAGGCTGCCTGGCCAGTGCCAGTATTGCAGAAAATACGGCAATACAAATGCCGGCATATTTCTATGTATAAACAGAGATTACTCTGCAATACCTGCGCCGGCCAGTAGGGGTCACTGTGTGTGCAAAGAGGCAGGGATAGGAAGTTACAGCATCTCTCTGCCTCTCTGTACTCATTGATCCCTGGGGGAGCAGCTACACAGCACGGTGTTATGTCACGAGAGGTTTTGGATTTGGAACTCAACTGCAGCTTGTAAAACTCCTTAATTACAATAGCAAAAAGAGGAGAAATCCTTTAAATTAATAAGGTTACTGTAGCTTTAAAGCAAGGTGGAGGTTGCAGGCAATTAGTGGAAAAGAAAAGGCTTTAATGATTGCAATAATATTTTAGTAAATGCAGGTTATAGCAAGCAAGTAAAAGTTTATTAATAAGTAAACCTTCAGAGATAGAAGTAAATTGTATACTTAAGATTGATGGGAGTTGTCCTCCATGGAACTGAATAGATTGAGTCCAAAGGATGTTTGACATAGACAGTCCGGTTTCAAGGAAATAAGTAGAGATCCGGTAAATCCAATACGGTCGTGGTCAGAGGGCAATGAGAAGGCAAAAGTCTGTTACAACAATCCAAGGTTCGGTACACGTTAGGAACGAAGAGAAGCTTAGCCGGCGTTGAATGCGGAAGTAACATCCGAAATCACCAAGCACCTTGAATCTGGCGCAGTCTCTCTATAAAGCGTGTTAGAGCCCGCGTCAGAAAGGGGGCGGAGCCGGTTCCGCATACCGGAAATGCCGGCACAGAGCCAGACCAGATACGGCCTGACAATACCCCCCACCTAAGGAGCACACTCAGGGTGCTATTACATTGGCTTATCGGGGTAACTTTTGTGAAAGGCAGAAATCAACTTTTTTTCATGTACATCAGAAGAGTCTTCCCACGTGTTGTCTTCAGTCCCATAACCCTTCCATTTGATAAAATTCTTGACTCAAGACTTCATAGAGGTACCTTACAATATCTTATTGTAAGGTACCTCTATGAAGTCTGGGGTCAAGAATTTTTTTTATTTCATATTCCTTTTCACCTTGAACTATGATGGGGTCAGGTTTTGACAGTTGTTCTCTATGGAAGGGATCAGGGAGAAAAGGCTTAAGAAGGGAAACATGGAAAACGGGATGAAGCTTAAGCGAAGGAGAGAGTTTCAACTTCATAGCGCTTTCGTTAATAATGGATTCAATTTGAAAAGGACCAAGGAAGAGAGGACTCAGTTTCTTTGAAGGACGGGTTGTAGAAATATTCCTTGAAGATAGCCAAACAGTATCACCAACTTTATATTTAGGAGGAGCTCTCCTTTTAATATCATAATTCTTTTTATGCAAGACCATAGAACTTTCAAGGTTTTTCTTTAATTGTTTAAACAATGAAGACATTTCAGTATTTTGAATAGAGACCATCGGGTTAGAAGTTGCTTTGGGTTCATCAGGAAACAGAGAGGGATGGAATCCATAATTTGAGAAGAATGGAGTCATCTTGCTGCTTGAGTGTATGGAATTATTATAGGCAAATTCAGCCATAGGTAACCAACTAATCCAATCATCTTGTAAATACGTACAATAACAACGAAGATATTGTTCCAGACATTGATTGACTGGTTCTGTTTGGCCATTGGTTTGAGGATGGTATGCAGAAGAGAGTTTACGTTGGATTTGAAGAGAGGAACACATTTCCTTCCAGAATCGTGAAGTGAATTGGGTACCTCTGTCTGAGATGATTTCTTCGGGGAATCCATGTAATTTGATTATATTGTCTATGAAGACTTTGGAAAGTTCGGACGATGTAGGTAACTTTTTTAAGGGAATGAAATGTGACATTTTCGTTAAACGGTTTACAACGACAAGTATTGTAGTGTATTTCTGTGAAGGAGGGAGTTCCACCATAAAATCCATAGAAATAGATTGCCATGGTCTCACAGGGACTGGTAACCCCATCAATAATCCGTAAGGAAGGTGATGTTCAGCTTTGGATCTTTGACAAACAGGACAAGACTTAACATAAGTTTCAATGGTTTTATCTTGCCGAGGCCACCAATATTGTCTAGTTGAGAGTTCAATTGTCTTTTTAATCCCGGGATGTGCAGCAAGTGGAGAATCATGAATTAATTTTAGAAGTTTGTTCTGCAGTTTTGGAGGAATATAAATCCTATTTTTGAAATAAAAGATTCCATCTTTTTTGAATAATTTAGGAGTGGAGGGTAATTCAAGTTCTTCAAGAGATAATTGTTTCAGTTCGTCCAATATGGTAGATGTAAGTCCAATAAATTTATTGTTTGACAATATAGAGAAGGCTTTCTCTTCTGAGGAAGGATTACGGGGGATTCTGGAAAGAGCATCAGTTTTTTTTTACTAAAAACATCAGAGAAGTACGAATATTGTTCAGGTATTAAATTTTCTTGACTTAATTGAAGTATAGGAATCTGTGGAAGACAATTATCCTTACAGTAATCTGACTCAAAGGAGAGAGAGAAGGGAGCCCAACGGATGAGGGGATCATGAGTTTGTAACCAGTTGATACCCAAGATGATTGAAAAAAGGGGGGATTTCACAACATCAAAAATGAGAAATTCTGGATGGTTATGGTTGATAGTTGTCAAAATAGGAATAGTTTAATTTTTTATGGGACCAGAGGGTATTAAAGAACCATCAATAACTCTGATAGAGACAAAAGATGTTTTTTGCACACAGGGAATTTTATTGTTTTCCACAAATGAAGAGTCTATGAACACCCCTGTAGCTCCAGAATCAATAATGGCCTCAGTCTTGATTCTTTCTTTGCCCCACTGTAAAATTAGAGATACAGGAAACTGATGAGAGGAGGAAGAGGGAAGGGTTTCAGTATTGAGGTATTAATTCTAGCCTTACCTCCCTTAGAGCATTTTAATAGATGACATTCTTGTAAAAGATGTTCATTAGAAGCACAATACATTCAGAGATTTAATTCTCTCCTTGTTTTTTTCTTCAATAGACAGAGGTCCCCTAATAAACCCAATTTCCATAGGTTCAATTGGTTGCAGGGGTTTATTAGGAATTCGCATGGCAGGAGTGGGTCTTTTCCAAAGTTAATTAGTGAGTGCTTTTTCTGCTTTACGTTCTCTGATTCTTCTGTCTATACTGATAGAGAGTTGAATTAATGTATCAAGCGTTGGAGGGAGAGTGGTTCTAGGTAATTCATCTTTAACTGTTTCAGATAATCCTAAACGGAACTGATTGCGCAGAGTTATATCATTCCATTGGGTTAAAGAGATAATTTGGGAATTCACATCTGCTGGTTCCATGTTTAAGGCTTGGTGATTCTGTTATGTCACAAGAGGTTTTGGATTTGGAACTCAACTGCAGCTTGTAAAACTCCTTAATTACAATAGCAAAAAGAGGAGAAATCCTTTAAAGTAATAAGGTTACTGTAGCTTTAAAGCAAGGTGGAGGTTGCAGGCAATTAGTGGAAAAGAAAAGGCTTTAATGATTGCAATAATATTTTAGTAAAAGTTCATTAATAAGTAAACCTTCAGAGATAGAAGTAAATTGTATACTTAAGATTGATGGGAGTTGTCCTCCATGGAACTGAATAGATTGAGTCCAAAGGATGTTTGACATAGACAGTCCGGTTTCAAGGAAATAAGTAGAGATCCGGTAAATCCAATACGTCATGGTCAGAGAGCAATGAGAAGGCAAAAGTCTGTTACAACAATCCAAGGTTCGGTACATGTTAGGAACGAAGAGAAGCTTAGCCGGCTGTGACAGAACCCTCTGTCTGGTTATTGTGGTGGATTCGTCTGTTTCTGCCCCGTTCGTGTAAATGGCTGTTTTCTATAGCCCAGCCATACGAATGACTGTTTTTCCTGAACAAAACTACCGAACGGACGGCCACCCAGGAGAAGAAGTGTGCTTCTGGTTAACCTATTGATCCCAATTAGAACGTTGTGGTTAACCGCAGACACTTCTCAATTAAACCGAATTGAAGGTGGTCGTCATTCGTATGTCGACCACGAGGCAGCGGCCATTTTAAACCACGCGAAAGCCCAGCGGTGTTCGGCTCTATTTTCATGGAACTAAAACCGGACACTTTTTCTGCCGAACACCGCTGAAACAACGGAACGCTGGGCTGCCTCCACGAAAGAGTACGAACACCGGCCGTTCGGGAGTTTTGAAACACACGAAAGGACTTAACCCAGATAGCCTTCCCATGGAGTCAATCGCATACCGAAAGACTGTAAGAACTTTGACTCCATGGCGATTGAACTATGTGTGTGGGATCTGAGCGCTATTCACCAATAATATGCACTCAGATCCAGGCTGTCTGGGGATATGTGATGCGAATGGGAAATGTTCGGTTATTTTAAAGTTATGTATTTTTATGTATTTTCTAGTATTGTGTTTAAGATGGCGATTTGTCTTTGTCCTGGAGATAACTGAATTACTTCTCAATTATCTCCAGGGCAGAGGGGAGGAAACCATATTGCATTGTGGGAAAAGCCTGTGATTGTATGTCTGAACTGTCCCCATGTCCATCTGTAATTTCAGTCTCCCATTTGGTCCCCTAGGGCAGTGTTTCCCAACCCAGTCCTCAAGGCACACCTACCAGTCCAGGATTTAGGGATTACCCAGTTGTGTCTAAGGTGTTTTTTTTCTTCTTTGTAAAAACACCTTAGACACAACTGGGTAATCCCTAAATCCTGGACTGGTAGGTGTGCCTTGAGGACTGGGTTGGGAAACACTGCCCTAGGGGAATGTCCACCAAGTGGGAGACCTGCATAAATACGGGAAGGTAGCCCACAGTAAAGCCAGATCCTGTTTGACCCTCAATGCGGAGCTTCTGTCTCGTTATTGGGGGGATTTCTTCTTTGCACTTAGAGACTGCTGGATGGAACCGAAAGCCGCTTGGTGGATATCGTTGTTCGGCAGCTAGCAGCATTTCGTGGATTTCCGTTCGGAGCCTTTCACGGATCCCGGTCGGGAGATTACCGCTTCCCCTGGTTATGGTTCGTGTATTACAATTGATGCAAATGGATTACTGAATTTGAGAAAGGGGAAGTGAACTAAACGGCGGTTTCTCTTAAAGACACCAGGGGGTGTCTTAACAATTGGTGGCAAGCGAAGGGATGAATCCCACAGCACAGGAGGTCAGCTACACATCCCAATTGAGCAAAGGAAATGCAGTATGAGGAGTTAAGACGTGCTACTCTGAAGGATATACTGGAACGCCGAGGACGGTCAGCAAGCAATTTAAAGAAACGTGAGATTATTGCTTTGCTGGTAGAAATGGATGCGACACAGGGAATGGAGAGAGCTAATGTGCCCAGCATTTTGGATTTAACCCCCGAGGAAATACCATTTAACCGGGCAGTGCAAATAAGGCTGGCACATTTTGGCCCCAACCCCTCCGCAGACATTGTGGAACGTGTGCAGGCAGCAGTGATGGCACACCAAGCGCTCCAGGAAAGAAGAGCTGCAGCAGTAGAGGTACCCAATAATAACTTTGGAAGAAAAAAGGTACCCTTTGCTGCGTTTAAAATTTTTATTGAAACAGAGGGAGAGATTGATGGGTTCCTGGCCGATTTTGAGGCAGTGTGCCCTACACCAGGTACCCGCAGATGAATGGGTCACTATCCTCTCTGGGAAATTATCCGGCCGGGCTAGTGAAGCATTTCGGGCCATCCCAGAGGAGGAAATCACCAGCTACCGGGCTGTGAAGGATGCGCTCCTAGCCAGGTATGCGGTGACCCCAGAAGCCTACAGACGACGCTTCAGAGAAACCAACAAGCAGGCTGGTGACTCTTATGTAGAATGGGCCTGCAGGGTTCACCGTACCGCAGCCCACTGGATGGCAGAATGGGGAGGAGGTGCTGCAGGTGTTCTTGCTGGAACACTGCTTGGACCGTTTACCTACCGGGGTCCGGGAGTGGGTCAGAGATAGAAAACCCTCTACCCTACCCGAGGCGGCCCGTCTGGCAGACGAATACACCGA
Source organism: Pelobates cultripes (assembly GCA_933207985.1). Classification (NCBI taxonomy): domain Eukaryota; kingdom Metazoa; phylum Chordata; class Amphibia; order Anura; family Pelobatidae; genus Pelobates; species Pelobates cultripes. The sequence continues at coordinate 146,215,690 of OW240919.1, forward strand.
TGCTCGTAAGTTGGACAGTACAGTCACCAAGGTCCCTGCCAGAATGGAATACCGACCAGCAGCGACTCCAGCACCTACAGCCTACCAACCCCCAGTACACCGCACCCCAGCAGTACCACCGACAAATAATTATGTACAACCTTCCCGATTCAATGCCCGGGATTATTCACAGCCCATCAGGTGCTTTGGGTGCAAACAGTTGGGGCACAAGCGTCCAGAGTGCCCACTGAACAGCACCAACCAAGCTCAGTCCTGGAGGAGACCAGCCAACGGGAACCAGCGACCACCTCAGCCTGCTGCTCACTGCATAGAGCAGGAGGAATTCTGGGGCATCCTGCACGAAGCCGAACCAGTGCAACCAGCCCATCAAGACAACCGCCAGCAACACCGGCAGACTGTGAAGCTGAATGGCCGAGTAGTAAATGGACTGAGAGACACAGGAGCCACTATGACACTGCTCCAAAAGAACCTGGTCTCGGAGCACCAGCACACTGGGGACACTGTGGCGGTGGGGGTAGCAGGGGGTACCGTGTTTCACTTATCTGTTGCCCGGGTTCATTTGGATTGGGGAGTGGGCGCTAGACACGTGTATGTGGGGGTTATGAAGGACTTGCCCGCGGATGTGCTTCTTGGGAATGATTTGGCCCCTTTGGTTTCGGCCTATGCCCCGATGGGCCCCGTGGACGTTAACCCAGTGACTACCCGTGCCTAGACCCGTGCTTCTGGAACCAGCCCACCTGCTGATGAGACCCAGGTAAGATCCCCTTCCCCAACTGGTACCTTAGATCAGGCCCCCTTAAGCTGGGATTCCCCAGAGGAGTTTGGGAGGGAAACCCAGGCGGATCTGACTCTCCAAAAGTACAGAGATAGAGCAGAGGCTGGAGAGGAAGGAGTAGATGGGGAGAGGTATGAGTGGGTGGGGGACAGGTTATATAGGATCCCTAAGCCTTCCCAGAAGAGTGTTGCCCCTCCGCCGAATCAACAGTTAGTGGTACCTGCAAAGTACCTGCAGGAGATTCTGCGGATAGGGCATGATGTTCCATTAGCCTATAGGATCTCACAGAATTTCTTTTGGCCCAACTTTAACCAGGCTGTGCGGATGTATGGCAGTACGTGTGTGTCAACGGGTAGGAAAGCAGGGGGACCACCCTAAGGCTAGGCTATTATCGATGCCTATTATAGGGGAGCCCTTTTCCCGCATAGCTGTTGACATTATGGGTCCACTGGCCAGGGCTAGTCCATCAGGTAAGAAGTACGTTCTTACTGTGGTGGACTATGCCACTCGCTATCCAGAGGCAGTAGCGCTGTCTAATATAGAGGCAGAGTTGCTGATGCCCTGGTTAGAATTTTTACTAGGGTTGGGTTCCCTAAGGAGATCCTGTCCGACCAGGGAACCCAATTTACCGCTGTGCTCACCCAGCAGCTGTGGAAAGTGTGTGGCATTAAACCGTTGCTTAGCTCACCTTACCACCCACAGACTAACGGTCTCAGCGAGCGCTTTAACGGTACCCTCAAACAGATGCTGAGGACCTTTACTTGCAGAGACTGGGAGAGGTTCCTGCCTCATCTGTTATTTTCTTACAGAGAGGTGCCCCAGGAATCTACTGGGTTCTCCCCCTTTGAGCTGCTGTATGGGAGACGGGTCCGCGGACCTCTAGATCTCATCCGGGGCTACTGGGAGGGGGAGATGGAGCAGGAGGGGACCCCCATAGTGCCATATGTTCTCGAACTCCGGGACCGCATGGAGAAACTGTCCCTGATGGTAAAGGAGAATCTCCAGGCGGCCCAGGGGAGACAGAAAAGATGGTACGACCAGGGTGCCCGACAGCGGGTCTTCCAGGTTGGGCAAAAGGTATTGGTGCTCAAACCTGTGAAGGCCATCAAGATGCAAGCATCTTGGCAGGGCCCGTACAAGGTAGTAGCGCAGATCTGCGATACTACTTACTTGATAGCCAGCTGTACAGATGAGCGGGTCCAGCAATCCTTTCATGTTAACATGCTGAAAGAGTACCAGGAAAGATCTGAGAACATTGCAGCAGCATGTGCCCCAGCTGCAGATGATTCAGAGAATCTACCCTTTCCCGATTTGTTAGAAAGGGACCCCCAGACTGACCTCACTCCCCTTGTACAGCTAGGGGACAGGTTGAACCCCACAGAAAGGGTACAGGCGCAGCAGTTGTTGTGGGAGAAGCAGGCAACGTTCTCCCAGGAGCCAGCTAGCTGTACATAAGGTCGAAACCCCTGGACAGACCCCCTTACGACAGCCGCCCTATCGTATCCCTGAAGCAGTCCGAGAAGGAATGCGGAAGGAGATACAGGAGATGACCCAGATTGGGGTCATCGAGCACTCCGACAGCCCTTGGCCCTCGCCTTTTGTCCTGGTGCCCAAGAAAGACGGGACCACCCGGTTCTGTGTGAACTACAGGCGACTCAACGAGCGGACCACCACTGACGCCTACCCAATGCCCCGGGTAGACGAATTACTAGATCGTATTGCCAGGGGGCACTATCTGACCACCATAGACCTGTGTAAGGGCTACTGGCAGATCCCCCTGGCCGAGGATGCTATCCCCAAGTCAGCATTTGTCACCCCATTTGGCCTGTACCAATTTAAGGTCATGCTTTTTGGGATGAAAAATGCCCCGGCTACCTTCCAACGGATGGTGGATAGACTCCTGGATGGCTTCCAAGAATTTGCCTGTGCATACTTGGACGACATTGCGATCTACAGTGGGTCCTGATAGGAACACCTGGTACATGTAGGGGTGGTACTGGATAAGATTCGGGCCACTGACCTGACATTGAAGCCAGAGAAGTGTCATCTAGGCATGGCAGAAGTACAGTACCCACGTCACAGGGTGGGGTGTGGGAGCCAGAGACCAGAGCCAGCCAAGGTAGAGGCAGTGGCTAACTGGCCCACACCTACCACTAAGACCCAGGTATTGGCCTTCTTGGGGACGGCAGGGTACTACCGACGTTTTGTCCCCAACTACAGCCCCTGACAGACCTGACAAAAGAAGAACTTGCCTAAGCAGGTCCTGTGGTCTCCGGCTTGTGAAGCTGCATTCCAGGCACTGAAACAGGCTCTTGTGAATGCCCCTGTTTTGGCTGCCCCAGTCCCTAACAAACGCTTTCTCGTTCACACAGATGCTTCCATGTATGGACTGGGGGCTGTGCTGAGCCAAGTCGGGGAAGATGGAGGAGAGCACCCTGTCGCATATCTCAGCCGAAAGTTGTTACCCAGAGAAGTGAGTTATGCGGCAGTTGAGAAGGAGTGTGTAACTGATCACCTGGCACCCCGACTGGGTACCTCCATTGAAGGATGCTCCTAGCACTTCCTGAGGACTCCAAGCACTGCAGCAGACACCGAAACCACCGAACCAAAGGAGCATATGAATGCTCTCAAGCATATGAATGTTGTATACAGCCGAATAGGAAAAACTATGCGAAGAGGTTTACACTCCTAGCAGTCCAACTGGAACAGCATACAATAAATCCTTCCCCAATAATGAGACGACACTTCACTTTGAGGGTTAAGCAGGAACTGACTGTACTGGCACATACAGCCTCTTTTATTCCCAATCCACAAACTTCGTACTGCCCACAGGGTTTTACAGAACAACCAATCAATCTGTACAATACACACAGACACTCCCACACAAAATCCTCCCCTCTGCCTGTAATACAATTACCTTACACAATGGGTAATCTAATTATCACAGACAGAGAAATACAGTTTCATAAAACACATCACAGGGACCCCAAAACATGCAATAACCCCATAAAAAGTATATCCTTGGAACCGGGGGGTTCTGGGTGAACCACATATCCAAAATTCACCCAGGTCCGTTCAGTACTTTGGAAGATACAATTTAATGCAGATTCTGCAGAACATTTACAGGCTAAATGAAAAACAATCACTGTATAATGTGTCCCCTGCTGTATAGCCTAAAACCACTGCACGATGTCTCTGTGCCTGACATTGAAGCCAGAGAAGTGTCATCTAGGCATGGCAGAAGTACAGTACCCACGTCACACAGAGTGGGGTGTGGGAGCCAGAGACCAGAGCCAGCCAAGGTAGAGGCAGTGGCTAACTGGCCCACACCTAAGACCCAGATGATGGCACCGTGTTGAAAAGTCCAAACAGTGTCTGTGAGTTAAAATGGCCGCCATCCATTGTTCTCACCATGTGCTTCATCCATTGTTCTCACCATGTGCCTCTGATACAGGAAATGGTGGCCACCCAGTAACTCCACAGTATGTCCCCAGATGGTTCTTAAAGGGCCAGCAGCTGCACAACACAAATTAATTATGCCCAAATCATGTCTTTAAAGGGCAATACATCCCAGGGGCCATAGTCACATGGCAGGAGGCTGGCAATCAGTCTTCTCCAATGCCCAGTGGCGAGGTCGGTTTCGCCACAGAGTGTTTGGCCTTGGTCTGGGCATTGAAAAAGTTAAGTCCCTACTTATACGGGCAAGAGTTTTCCCTTGTGACTGATCATAACCCACTCGTCTGGCTTAACTGGGTCTCAGGAGACAATGGGAGACTACTTAGATGGAGCTTGGCATTGCAGCCCTACAATTTTACTATCAGCTACAGACCCGGTAAGCCGAACGGGAACGCAGATGGGTTATCTCGGCAAACTGACGCCTCCACCACCTCCTAGTCTGGCCATCCCCAAGTTGGCCCGCCAAAGGGTCAAGCTGGGTCTGCCAGAGTGTCCCACTAGGAGGGAGCCATGTGACAGAACCCTCTGTCTGGTTATTGTGGTGGATTCGTCTGTTTCTGCCCCGTTCGTGTTAATGGCTGTTTTCTATAGCCCAGCCATACGAATGACTGTTTTTCCCGAACAAAACCACCGAACGGACAGCCATCCAGGAGAAGAAGTGTGCTGCTGGTTAACCTATTGATCCCAATTAGAAAGTTGTGGTTAACTGCAGACACTTCTCAATTAAACCGAATTCAGGGTGGTCATTGTTCGTATGTCGACCACGAGGCAGCGGCCATTTTAAACCACGCGAAAGCCCAGCGGTGTTTGGCTCTATTTTTATGGAACTAAAACTGGACACTTTTTTTGCCGAACACCGCTGAAACAATGGAACGCCGGGCTGCCTCCACGAAAGAGTACGAACACCGGCCGTTCGGGAGTTTTGAAACACACGAAAGGACTTAACCCAGATAGCCTTCCCATGGAGTCAATCACATACCGAAAGACTGTAAGAACTTTGACTCCATGGCGATTGAACTATGTGTGTGGGATCTGAGCGCTATTCGCCAATAATATGCACTCAGATCCAGGCTATCTGGGGATATGTGATGCGAATGGGAAATGTTCGGTTATTTTAAAGTTATGTATTTTCTAGTATTATATTTAAGATCGCGATTTGTCTTTGTCCTGGAGATAATTGAATTACTTCTCAATTATCTCCAGGGCAGAGGGGAGGAAACCATATTGCATTGTGGGAAAAGCCTGTGATTGTATGTCTGAACTGTCCCCATGTCCATCTGTAATTTCAGTCTCCCATTTGGTCCCCTAGGGGAGTGTCCACCAAGTGGGAGACCTGCATAAATACGGGCAGGTAGCCCACAGTAAAGCCAAATCCTGTTTGACCCTCAAGGCGGAGCTTCTGTCTCGTTATTGGGGGGATTTCTTCTTTGCGCTTAGAGACTGCTGGATGGAACCGAAAGCCGCTTGGTGGATATCGTTGTTCGGCAGCTAGCAGCAGTTTGTGGATTTCCGTTCTGGAGTTTGGAGCCTTTCACGGATCCCGGTCGGGAGATTAACACCAGCGTTGAATGCGGAAGTGTTACAACAATCCAAGGTTCGGTACACGTTAGGAACGAAGAGAATCTTAGCCGGCGTTGAATGCGGAAGTAACATCACCAAGCACCTTGAATCTGGTGCGGTCTCTCTATAAAGCATGTGAGAGCCGCGTCAGAAAGGGGGCGGAGACAGTTCCGCATACCGGAAATGCCGGAACGGAGCCGGACCACATACGGCCTGACACACGGAGAGTCCAGACAGCAGCTCCCAGCTTGCAGAGACAGCCTACAGCTCAGGTAAGTTAGGGATAAGGTAAAGGCTGCAGGGAGACATGGGGACACTGGGGGACACTAGGGGACACTGGGTAAACTGGGAACACTGAGACACTTGGGGACACTGAGAGACCTAGGGACACTGGAAGATTAGGGGACCCTGGAGACATGAGAACATTGAGACACTAGGGGACGCTGTGAGACACTAGGCACTTGGGGACACTGGGAGACATGGGGACACTGAGACATTGTGTCCCTAGCGTCTGTGTCCCCATGTCTCCCAATGTCCCCAAGTCTCTCAGTGTCTCCATATCTCCTAGCCAGTGTCCCTAGTGTCTCAGTGTCCGCATGTCTCCCAGTGTCCCCTAGTGTCCCAATGTCTCACAGTGTTCCCATGTCTCTTAAGTGTCCCCCAGTGTCCAAGACATGGGAGACATTGGGCACTAAGACATTGTGATACATAGGGACACTGTGATACGTAGAAGACACTGAGAAGTGGGGACACTGGGACACATGGGGCAATGAAACATTGTAATACATATGGGACACAGACACTAGGGGAGACTGGGAGACTAGGGGACACTAAGACACTGGGAGACAGGGAGACAGGGAGACACTGGGAACAATTCATCTTTTATTCAGCAGAATAAATGTAAGTAATTTTTTGGTGATTTTACAGAATTTTCTCTTAGGTCACTCCTTGTGATATACACGCATACATAATTAATTATGCCGGTATTTTTTTTCCAAGAAAGGTAGCAACCCTAACTATCCTTCACATACTCTTGCTTAAGC
>OW240919.1:146222623-146354616 GCA_933207985.1 Pelobates cultripes
AAACATTATGAATGAACATTAAGCCGTGGAGTTTTGGCTGAGTGTTATACAGTCTCGACCAGTGCTGTCTGCAATCAGAGGGTCTCCGGAGGATTCTCAGGTGCCTGTCGCCTCAGAGGGGGCTTGCCTGGGTCGTCGTGGCAAGCCCCCGCTCTGGCTCCCATCTGTGTTGCTGGCTTGTGTTCACCCGGAGTGCCGGTCCGGGTATGGCATCCTGGGGTAGTCCCAAAGTGGGCAGTAGGTCCCTTGCTCCTTGTAGAGAGTAAACCACATGCTTTTCCTCTCCTTTCAGGACTATGAGGGCTCGGTTGAGGCACCATCTATATTTTATGTCCCTTTGCCTGAGGGGCTTTAGCATCCCCCTCCAGGCCAGTGTGCCACCAGTTAAGTCCGCAAAGAATGTTAAGGAGTGTCCTTCGAATGTGACTTGAGCCCTGTTCTTAACTGCTGCCTGGATTGTGGCTTTGTCCTTGCGTTGGTGGAAGCGGACTATGCCATCACCGGAGCTCTGGCCGGTTTCGGGACCATGAATATGGTTTCAATTGTATGGCTTTGGCCAGTTTCGGCGTAAGCAATTCTGTTAGGAGCCTGCGTACATAGTGTGGCAGCTCCTCTGCTGGTATATCATCCGGTAGCCCCCGGACCTTTATATTAACCACTCTGCGCTCTTCTTCTGCCGAGGCGAACCGCCGGTCATATTTTGCGTTTTTATGTTGTAATTCTGTGATCTCCGTCTGCATAGCTGTGATGTGCACATCTCGTGCAGCGGAGGTGTCCTCCAGGGTTCCCAGCTTTCCAGTTATTCCCTGAAGCCCCGTGCGGATGGTGGCCATGTCGGCCTGTAGTATGGTCTGGAGGCCTGCCAGCAGGGTTTTGAGCACCAACGTTGTTACTGGTGCGCTGTCCTGGTCCTGAGGTTTGGTCCCCACCGCAGGTACATGCGTTTTATCAGACATGTCCTCCGAGAAGTCGGAATATGTTTCTATGTATTCGGCCATCTTGGGCCTTGTTGCATTGTGGGCTTGTCTCCACATGGCCCCGATATCCAGGTTCTGTCTATGATGGTCGGGTTTCGATTTTTTGGATTTCCGCCCCATGTCGGTTCTGCCGCCCCTCACCGGCACTTGTGGTAATTTTGGGTCGCTTTTTCGGTCTGTAATGCTCGAAATTATGTTTATATCGTTGGAGCTTCAGCGCCATGTGACTTCTCCGCTTCGTGGTTAGGGTCCGCCTCCGATACTCCCCCTTTTAAAGGCATGTTTGCCTCTTTCGGCAGTCCTGATTACATGATTTGCATCAGTGGCCCACCCTTTTACCTCGTCCATTGACTGCCTGCTTTACTAGACACTGCTGTTTGGGGTATGGATTTACTTGAAAGATAAAAGCATAAATGAGAGAGAGATTAGCATAGAGTGTCTGTTTTCTCATAGCTGCATCCTATGAGTTTCCCTTTAGGTCCACTTCCGCCAGATACATGACAATTGGTAGGTATGACTTTTTTAGTGTTTTTGGTCGATAAGATTCTGTAATTAGGCCCATCATAATTGTCAGCTCCAGGACCACTGGGCTCTTAATCTGGCCCTGTCTATAATATTGCCATTTGTTTGGTAGGCCCATGCCTCCGAGTCGGGGTGTGGTTTGTAGGAGTGCTAGTGATACGCTGGGTCTTTTGCCCTCGCAGATGAATGCACCGCATAATTACTGCAGCGTTTGTTGCTGAGGAGTTTTGCATAGATCTTGGCATCTCCACTGAATAGGGAAATGGGCCGAAAGTTCTTGCACTATGTTGGGGGTTTACCGGGTTTAGGGAGGGTTTAGATATGGTCTACTAACATCTCTTCCGAGAGGGTGCCTTTCACAGCGCTCTGATTTAGGAGATTTAGAAGGTGGGGGGAAATGGTGGAGGAGAAAGTTTGGTGATATGCATTTGAGAGGCCATCAGGTCCCGGGTATTAGTTCTTCTAATGAAAAGGGCAATCCTGGAGGCGACTGCTCTATGTTTAAGTTGGGGTGATAACCCCACCATAACAGGGGAATCCTCGGGCACTAATCCTAGTCCACCCCCTCAGGGCGATAAACCCCACATGCCGAAGGGGCCCCAGTTTGCCGTGCGTCAGCGCTCTATGACTGACGCCATTATGGCGGCTATGGGGTCAATGTCAACGGCCCTCTCACAGTCCATTGCCCACGCCCTTTTGGCACGGCCCATGGACACAGACCCTGGTGATTCAGGCGTAATCCTCACACGCCCCACGAGACAATCTGCCTTCAGGCACCCAAAAAGGCTACACACAAAGCCAAACATATTTCCCCCCTGCCTCCAGAAACACCAGGACTGGCGCACCACTGGTCGTCCCTGAAAGCGTGACACAAGCACGCAAATGAGCCTTTCCGCACCAGGCAGAACGGGCACGTCTTTGGAAATGTGCAAGAGCACAGATTGAGAGCGACTCCGACTCGGAAATCGGGTCAGAGGAGGAGGCCAAGATTGAGTCAGAAATCGACTCAGATGCAGAGGTATCTGAGCTGGGCACAGACCTCTTTCCCTCTGCGCAAGCGGAGACGCAGGGAGGCGATATAGGGACAGCGCACCCCGCTACCGCGGGGTCCACCCTAATGGACCCGCTTGGAGAGCCATTATTTGACCCGGACGCGCTTCACCACCCTAGGTCCGCAGAATGGCTCCCGGCGGATCACGTTGCCGGTTACCTAGAAGCATGGGTACGGCGCCCTCTCAGTAAGACCGCAAGAAATAAATTAAGGGCTGAATGCCCCAGACCGGTGGTCCCCAACATGGTATGCAACACCCCAGAGGTGGACCCTAAAATGACCAAGTATTTAACTAAGCTGGGCTGGAACCAACGAAAGGGTCTTGACTCAGCTCTACGGGCCTGCCAGGATAAACACCTGGATATTTGCGGCCCCCTGGCCAAACTATTTGACCTGGCAGAGGACGCCAAAGCTGAACATCGCATGGTCGACCATGATGACCTACGAGGCTGGGTACAAAGAGCAATATGCATTGCTGGGAGCGTTAATACCTCCCTATCAATCGAATGGCGTAAAGCCATACTGTTCAAAATCGACCCAAAATTGGCCAACTTGGCCCTCACGGAGGCCGGTAAAGATGCCCAGGGCCTTCTATTTGGGGAATCTTTTATCAAGGATTTGGGGCGTTATGTAGGCACGTTCACTGCCCTTGATAAGGCACAAACCTCTATGAGGAAAGTATTTCAGGGACGGGTCTCTACCAGGGCCGCAGATCTAGGAGCCGTCTGTCCGGCCGGAGTTCCTTCCAGTCCCGAGGCACGGGACGAGGCTCCATTTCCCAACGACCCAGCTATCATGACATTAGGGGCCGATCCCAATTCTTCGCGTCCCGCAGCCGGCCATGGTGCTTAAGAGGTTTCCGGGGATACACCAGTTCAAGACAACCTTACGGTGAGTCTATACAAACATCAAAAAATGTACACACGTCTATTTTCTTCTCATGTTTGTGTAGGGGGCAGACTCCAACATTTTTTACCAGCATGGTCGGATCTGACGTCCGACACTTGGGTGCTCAATACAATACAAGGGTTTCAAATCGAACTTGTCCCGGCAAGTATCCCCTCCCCCAGACCGTTTCGCCTATCTCAGCACGACCGAGTGCTGATCAACAAGGAACTATCCAACCTCCTGGACAAGAGGGTGATAGAACTGGCACCCACGGGCACCACTGGGATCCTGAGCAATGTCTTTCTCGTAGAAAAGGAAGGCGGCCTTATGCGCTCGGTTATAAATTTACGCCCTCTCAATACCTTGATAAGGTATCGTCATTTCAAAATGGAGGGTATACACCTCCTGAGGGACCTACTCATGCACGGAGATTGGTTGGCGAAACTAGATCTCAAGGACGCCTACCTTACAGTCCCGTGGCAGAAGTGTCTCGGGACCTCTTGCGCTTTCAATGGCGCCACAGAACCTGGCATTTTACCTGCCTTCCCTTTGGCCTCTCATCGGCCCCTTGGTGTTTCACCAAGCTCCTCCGCCCGGCAATGGCCTGGCTGCGCAGTCGAGGCATATGGCTCATCGTCTACTTAGACGACATCCTTCTCATGGCCCAAACACAACATGTCCTCATACGGCACATCGAAATGGTGGTAAACCTCCTATCCCATCTGGGGTTCATCATCAACTGGGAGAAATCCCGTCTGACCCCGACAACCCGGTTAGAATCCCTAGGATTCCTGGTGGACTTGATACAAGAATCTTTGAGCTTACCCACACACAAGATTCGTGCGATCCGCAAGGAGTTGCGCAGGGCACTCCTCCGACCCCAACTCTCTCTGCTACAACTAGCTCGCTTAATTGGCCTCCTAACTTCCTCTATCCAGGCAGTGTTCCCTGCCCCTCTACACTACAGAGCCCTACAGCTACTCAAGATCGCGCACCTACAGGAGGGCGCGTCCTACGTGGACCTGGTAACTCTGGACAGAGAAACGAAAGACGAAATCCGCTGGTGGATTCTCAATCTGTCCGCTTGGAATGGCAAGGCGGTCTCTACGGGAGGTCGCTGGTCGGAGACTGAAGCCTGGTTACACATCAATGCTTTGGAACTTCTAGCGGGCTCCTTTGCGATTTGCAGCTTCACAAAGGATCAGGCACCAGGCTGCATTCGCCTCCGCATGGACAACGTTTCAGCGGTGCGGTACATCAATCGCATGGGCGGTACCCAGTCGACGCTCCTAGCCGGACTAGCGAAGGACTTCTGGGAATTTTGACTGGAGCGGAATCTTGCCAGGGCTGCACAATGTCCAGGCGGACTGGAGTTCACGCTATCTATCGAATTCCAGCGACTGGAAATTTGACATGGAAGTGTTCTCCACTATATCATCTCTTTTGCCATAGACCTCTTCGCATCCCGTCTCAACGCACAACTCAAGCGCTTCTTCAGCTGGAGACCGGACCCGTTGGCAGAAGCCGTGGATGCCTTCCTACAGGATTGGCAAGGAGCCCTCCTGTATGCGTTTCCCCCATTCTCAATGATTCCTCGCACCCTCATTCAAACCCGCGGCCAGCGGGCCAAATTAGTCCTTGTGACACCCTTTTGGGGGACGCAGTCTTGGTTCCCGCAACTATTGGAGATAGCGGTGGATCCTCCCAGACTACTACCAGCCTTCCAGGAACTTCTTCGGAACCCATCAGGGGATTGCCACCCCTTCTGGAGGATGCCTCACTCAGCCCACTGGCCTGGCGCATGGACGGTCCATGGTGTTTCGGAATCAACTCGACGATTACTGGCGGATGCATGGGCCCCAGGCACCAGACGAGCATATGGGTCAGCCTGGAGAACTTGGACTGGCTGGTGCTTGGCTAGGAACGTGGATCCCGTTTCAGCCTCTGTAACCTGCATTCTGTTGTTCCTTACATCCCAATTCGAAGAAGGGAAAGCATACCAAACCATCAACTTATCCAGATCGGCTATTTCTTCGACCAGGGCGTAGACGGACACCCAGCCGGTCAACCCCCACTGGTGTGCAGACTCCTAAGGGGCTCCAGGCTTTCCCGTCCACCCAGACCCCACTATCCCTCCACTTGGGACGTTTCGACTGTTTTGTCCCTCCTTACCTCCTGGCCTCCGAACCCGGATCTCTCCTTACGCAATTATTGGCCAAATTAGTTTGTCTCCTTTGCCTAATATCTTGCAAGAGAGTATCAGACGTCCGGGCCTTGGATCTCGACGCTAGATCATACACCCCCGACGGGGTTATGTTCATTATCAACAGACGGACAAAAACATCCCTTACCTCAGTATCGTACCCGGCTTTCCCGTCTACGCTGGCACTGTGCCCAGTGGCGTGCTTAAAAGCATACGAGGACCGCACTAGTAACTGCCGGACTCCTACCACATCTCAGCTTTTCCTCTCTCTCCATCCACCCTTTAAAACGGTGGTAAGCACTACTCTCTCACGTTGGTTGAAATGGCTAATTGGCACAGCGGGTATCGACACCTCTATATTTGCGCACTCCGTGAGGGGTGCATTGGCCTCTGCAATTATCACTTCAGGAGCACACTTGGAGGATCTCATGAAGATGGCCAACTGGTCGAGGGAATCGACGTTCCGAGAGTTTTACTTTCGTCTGACTACACATCCGTTTACGGCAGTGGTGGACCAGCTTTAAACTTGCAAATACGAGCCTCCGTGTCTTGTAATAAAATTACATGATTTTGCTATTGCATGACGAAAAGTCATGATTTTAATAAAGACAAGGAGGCGAGTATTTTCCCACCCAATTTGCTCTGGTACGTCATGTTTATTACTCTGCAAATTTTTTCCCACCCAGATCATCGGCACGAGCCCAGGGACGATGAGGTGGTAAGTGGGGTAAGATTTTAAGGTGGTTATGTTGTGCTTTACTATGGAGATAAGGACACTAGACTAACATTAGATTAACATTCGGAAGAGATAATTGTACTTGGCTTGGTCGACCTTGATAACGGTACATAGATCAGATTTAACCCATGGGTTCCTTTTGCTTATGTTTTCATAGCCTGAACCGGATCTGTACGATTCGACTAACTGGCCACATCCGACCACACCTGATGGAACAGTCTTCTCCAGTAGAAACAGCTCATCAAAGCCTCGTTATGAACCAACTTCTATGGTGTAACGGACCGTTTTGCACAAAAGGGGTAAAAAGGGGTTAACAGCCATTTAGGAGATCTTCCCCTTCCAGAGATACAGGCACAGCTACTGCAGAACACCAAACTCCCGAACTGGATACAAAATAGCACTCCAACTCCCGAACTGGAACCTCCCAAATAGCTGCTAGCAGACGAACAGGAAAAGCAATCAGTCTCTAACAGCATACAGTGAATCCCCCCAAGAACGAGACAAGGCTTGGTGTTGAGGGTCAAGCAGTGGTCTGAGGTGCTGGCACACCCAGCCTGGTTTTTATTACAGTCTTTTCAAATACAGGACCGCCCACAGGGAGGTATAAAACAACCAATCACATATCAGTTACATCCCACATATTCCCTCCCCTTATCCTGAGAGGAAACTCAATTACACATACAGTTAAAACATACTTTCTACCAACTTTCATAACTCTAAAACCATACATCACATTCACATAAAATTACATATTCACAATCAATCCATTCAGGGGAACAACATATTAAATGGCATGAATCAGACCAGGGGTTCAAAAGTTAGTAAAAGTATCTTTTGGGCCCTGGCTGGCACATGGCTATCTGGCTCAAACAGGTTTTACAGAGCCCTCTATTCTGGAGACAATGGGGAAAGTAATCCAATTATCCAGGGATAGAGGCAGACTCCATTGAGCACATGGTTGCAAAAAGACATGAAACACTTTAAAATACATAAAGTCACCTTTTACACATAACACATAGACATTTCACATATCCCCAGATAGCTGGGATCTGAGCGCACAAAACTACCAAGCGCTCAGATCCTATATGTTGTGTTTAAAGTTTCAAATTTTATGTACTCTTAGCCTGTTAATTCCGTGTAGAACCTTCAGAAAGAGGGAATTTGGAGTGCGGACCAGGCTATTATACTGGACACTGGGGGGCGTGGCCTATGTATGAGGCATGCACTACCTTTACTTTTTTCATTCTGTTAATGTTCTTTGCTGCTGTTGTAGACAGTAAAGGAAGGGATATGCAAATACTCGCCTCTGTGTCTTTATTAAAATCATGACTTTTCGTCATGCAATAGCAAAATCATGTAATTGCCGAGATCTGTACTGACAGCATACTAACCTGGTGTATAGACGTCCTGCACATTTTTAGGGATATAGCAGTCCAAAGATCGACTATTTACTTATTACTAATTTTAAGTGGTGGGCATAAGACAGAATAAACAGTTTTTTTTATTAAGGGGTGCCCTCGAAGGCACATGCGATAAGAATCTTTTACCTTGAAGGTTCCCTCCAAAGAACTATAGACCAGCTATAAAATAAGCATTAGCTTAATGATTTAACCCCTTACGGTTCTGGAATAAAAGGGAATAATGACATGTCACACATGTCATGTGTCCTTAAGGGGTTAAGTACCCTTGTGTTGCTTCTTTCAACGTTAACTATACAATAGGAGCTCAGAAATACAGCAGGTCTGTTCTAAAGAATAAAACCCCTTTTTTCTTTTACTGATACATTTTTCTGATCTGTCTGCACTACCGTGTTTCTCCGAAAATAAGACCGGGTCTTATATTAATTTTAGTCACAAAAAACACACTAGGGCTTATTTTCAGGGTAGGGCTTATTTATTTACGGTACCGGTATGTACATTGAACCCCCCCTTTAATTAATCCACCCCCCCTTTAATAAATCCACCCCCCTCTTATTAATCCACCCCCTCTAATTAATCCAGCCCACCCTTTAATTAATTCACCCCCTCTAATTAATCCAGTCCACCCTTTTAATTAAAGGGGGGTGAATTAATTAAAGGGTGGGCTGGATTAATTAGAGGGGGTGAATTAATTAAAGGGGTGGTGAATTAATTAGAGGGGGGTGAATTAATTAAGGGGGGGTGAATTAATTAAAGGGGGGGTGAATTAATTAAAGGGTGGGCTGGATTAATTAGAGGGGGGTGAATTAATTAAAGGGGGGTGAATTAATTATTCACCCCCCTCTAATTAATCCAGCCCACCCTTTAATTAATTCACCCCCTCTAATTAATCCAGCCCACCCTTTAATTAATTCACCACCCCTTTAATTAATTCACCCCCTCTAATTAATCCAGCCCACCCTTTAATTAATTCACCACCCCTTTAATTAATTCACCCCCTCTAATTAATCCAGCCCACCCTTTAATTAATTCACCACCCCTTTAATTAATTCACCCCCTCTAATTAATCCATTCCACCCTTTAATTAATTCACCCCCCTTTAATTCACCCCCCTCTAATTAATCCAGCCCACCCTTTAATTAATTCACCCACCCCACCCCCTTTAATTAATTCAATTAATCCCAGACATAAAATATCTAGCGGTACTCACATTTCAAAGATTCCTTGCCGAGTCCGACCACTGGGAGCCTCACCACCCGGAAATGGATCCTTCCGCTGAAGATCCGTGAAGGCAGACTGACGGCGCTGCAAAATGTCGTCATCACGTTGCGCGACGCTCCTCCTACAGCAGAAGAAGGAAGTCTGGCCGCAAAGGTACAATGCCTAGGTCTTATTTTCGGGGTAGGGCTTATATTGCAGCCCACCCCGAAAATCCGACTAGGGCTTATTTTCGGGGTAGGGTTTATTTTCGGGGAAACACGGTATTCTATGTAAGATATTCAGGTCTAGTTAGAACCAACCTGTCAGATACTTTATAAATCAAAGACTGCTACTTTGTAACGATTGAATACACAGCACGAGAAATGTATCTTTATTAACAGCACAGAGAAAAATCTGCTGTTGTGTAACTGCTAAACAAAACAAATGAGGATTACATCCTAAATTAAACTCAGTAATAATTACATGATTTTGCTATTTCATGACGAAAAGTCATGATTTTATTAAAGACACGGAGGCGAGTATTGCATATCCCTTTCTTTACTGTCCACCAATAGCAGCAAAGGATACATACAGAATGAAAAAACAATGAACATGTAGTAACATAAGCCCCTCCCCGCTCAGGTCCCAGTATAATAGGCAGCACTTCCCTTCCATTTCCCTCTTTCTGAAGATGCGACCAAAGTAAAATGTCCAAACAAGAGTAGTGAGAAAAAACAGTCTCAAGGTAACAACTCATAACTGAAGAGGGTAGAACACCAACAACTGGGAAGCTTGACCACAGGATTCATAGGACCACCAGATAGCAGCGGGGGGAGTCCTTCCAAGCTGCATGATTGCTTGCGGTCTTGTCGCGTTAGGCTGTGAATACATAAAGGAACAGGGGCCGACAGGTTAAAGTCGATACTTGCAACTAGTTTCAAGATAAACGGGAGAGAAGCAACCCACATATGCACAGTCCCACAAAGTGAAATATCATACGCTACCTAAACAACAATCTCCCAGTATGGCCCCACTTACCGTACTAAACCATTCTATGTGGTGTATTGTAGAATGAATAATCCTGGGAGGGAAAATTATTACAACTGAGTAAAAATGAAAAGGGGTGGGACAATACTCGCCTTTAATAAAATCATGACTTTTCGTCATGAAATAGCAAAATCATGTAATTTTATAACAAGACACGGAGGCTCATATTGCAAGTTTAAAGCTGATCCATAACCGCAGCGAAAGTATGTGGGGCCGGTCGGAAATAAAACTCTCAGAATGTAGACTCCCCGGACCGAATGGGCGACAAAGACCGTGGTATCAATACCTGCCTGGGACAACAGCCATTTCACCCAGCAAGACAAGATTGTGCTAGAAACCGGGTGGAAAGGGGGGCGAAATGATAAGAACAGCTGAGGAGAGGTGGCGGAACGATGAGAGTTGGTGCGAGTTTCGTATTCGCGTAGGCAGGCCACCGGACATAGTGACGGAGAGGCAGGGGAACTAGGGTAGGATACCGATTTGATAGAAGTCTTAGTCCTTTGGCTGATGTTGAATGTTACCCCGTCCGGGGTATATGATCTGGCATCGAAATCCAGTGCTCTAACATCAGAAACCCTCTTGCATGAGACGAGGCAGAGCAGGCAAACCAATTTGGCAGATAGCTGTTTAAGGGAGAGCCCTGCGTTAGAGGGCCAGGATGAGAGGAAACCCAATACCACGGAGACGTCCCAGGTCGTGGAGGATCGGGGCCTGGGTGGTCGTGAGAACCTAGAACCTTTGAGGAGTCTGCACACTAGGGGGTGTTGTCCCGCGTGGCATCCATCAAAGCCTTGGTGCATCGCCGAGATGGCAGACCGGTAGAGGTTGATAGTCCTGTAAGCCTTGCCAGCCTCAAAGAGGGACGTCAGAAACTGCAGGACCACTGTCACAGGGGCCGAAACGGGATCCGTGTTCCAAGCCATGCACCAGCTAGCCCAAGCTCGCCAAGCTGACCCATATGCCCGTCGAGTGCCGGGAGCCCATGCCGCTGCCAATAGTCGTCTAGTCGTGTCCAATATTCCTTGGAATTCCCAGGGTCCCCAGAGATCCGCCATGCCAGGAGTGGGAGAGAGCCTTCCAACCGTAGAGGGTGATATTGACCTGTCGGGTCCCGCAGCAGGTAGTGGTTTTCCGGCAGTAGACGGGTATAGTCTATCGTCATCTCGAGCATCTGGGGGAACCACGACTGTGTTTCCCAAAACGGGGTCACCATGACCACTTCTGCCCGGTGTTTGCGGGTCTGTAGGAGTGAGCGCGGGATCATGGAGAATGGGGGGAAAGCATATAGGGGGCCTCCGCTCCAGTCTTGCAGGAAGGTGTCCACTGCCTCCGCCAGCGGATCTGGCCTCCAGCCGGGAAGCAAAAAGGTTGATGGTGAATGGTCCCCAGAGAGATGATATATTGGCGAACACCGCCTTGGCCAATCTCCAGTCGCTGGTGTCTGAGAGATAACGTGAACCCCAGTCCGCCTGGACAATCTGCAGGCCAGGTAAGTATTCCGCGTATACCATCAGGTTCTGTTCCAGGCAAAATTCCCAAAAGTCTTTTGCCAATCTGGCCAGGATTGCCGATTGGGTACCACCCAGGTGGTTGACATATCTCACCGCCGAGACGTTGTCCATGCGGAGCCGAATGCATGTTAAGGCTCGATCTCTGGCGAAGCTGCGTATGGCGAAGGAGCCTGCCAGGAGTTCCAGCGCGTTGATGTGCAGCTGGGATTCGGATTCTGACCAACGGCCCCCTGTTGAGACTCCCTCGCAGTGGGCCCCCCAGCCGTGGAGACTCGCATCTGAGTCGATCGTGAATTCTGGCATTGAGCCGAAGATGGCTTTGCCATTCCATGCGGACAGATTGAGAATCCACCAACGTAATTTGTCCTTCATCTTGCTGTCTAGTGATACCAGGTCCGCATAGGACGCACCGGCTCTGAGGTGAGCGATCTTCAGGCGTTGTAACGCTCGGTAGTGGAGCGGGTCTGGAAACACAGCCTGAATCGAGGAGGCCAGTAGGCCGATGAGTCGTGCAAGCTGGCGTAAGGTGAGTTGGGGCCGGGTGAGGGCCCTGCATAACTCCTTGCGGATAGAGCGGATCTTGGAGATCGGGAGGCTCAGCGTCGCAGCCCCCGAATCCACCAGGAACCCTAAGAATTCCATGCGGGTGGCGGGGGTGAGGCACGACTTTTCCCAGTTGATAATGAAACCTAGGCGGGAAAGGAGGTTTATGGCCAGCCGTAGATGAGTAAGGAGGGTGGTATGCTCTTGAGCCATGAGGAGAATATCGTCTAGGTAAACGATTAGTCGAACTCCTCGACTGCGTAACCAGGCCATCACAGGCCGTAGTAGCTTCGTGAAACACCATGGTGCTGAGGAGAGGCCAAAGGGTAGGCAGGTAAAACGCCAAGTCTCTTGCCGCCAGTGGAAGCGTAGGAGGTCCCTGGATGCCACCGCTATCGGCACCGTCAGGTACGCATCCTTGAGGTCTAGCTTTGCTAGCCAATCTCCGTGGAGGAGGAGATCTCTTAGTAGGTGAATACCTTCCATCTTGAAATGGCGGTACCTGACTATGGTATTGAGGGGGCGCAAATTTATGACGGGTCTCAATTGACCGCCTTTCTTTTCCACCAGAAAAATGTTGCTTATGACACCTGCGGGGTTGTGAGGTGCTAGCTCTATAGCCCCTTTTAGAAGGAGGGAGGAGAGTTCCTCGTCGATCTGTCTGCGATCCTGGAGGGAAAAGCAGATCGGTCCAGGAGGGGGAATGTGTATCAGATGGTTTAGGAGTTCTATATGGAAACCCTGAATCGTGGTCAGCACCCAGGGGTCTGAAGTTATTTGTGACCATGCTGGGAAAACATGTTGGAGTCTGCCCCCTACACAAACCAAAGAAGAAGTGTGAGGTATGAGGTAACTCACCGTATGGTCGTCTCGAACTTGGGTTGCCACAAAAGCCTCTGGATCGCCATGGACGTCCGCGGGATGGGAAGAATGTGGGGTGGGAGGTAGAGTCCTGGTACTGCGTATGGTGTTGGAAGGAGCCTCTTGCCGTGCCACGGGATTGGGGGTAACTGCGGCTGGCCAGACGGCTCCTGAATCTGCCGGCCCTGGTAGAGACCCGCCCCTGGAACACTCGCCTCATGGAGGCTTGGGCCTTGTCTAGGGCTGTGAACGCTCCAACGAAACACCCTAAATCTTTAATAAAGGAGTCTCCAAAGAGAAGTCCTTGGGCATCCTTACCCGCTTCCGTAAGGGCGAGGTTGGCCAGTTTAGG
Organism: Pelobates cultripes; assembly: GCA_933207985.1. Taxonomy (NCBI): domain Eukaryota; kingdom Metazoa; phylum Chordata; class Amphibia; order Anura; family Pelobatidae; genus Pelobates; species Pelobates cultripes. Next base: position 146,235,933 of record OW240919.1, read on the forward strand.
CTCGATCTTAAATAATATGGCCTTTCTATAGATAGGGAGGTATTTACACTCCCAGCAATACATATTGCTCTCTGGACCCAACCACGTAGGTCTTCAGGGTCAACCATGCGGTTCTCCGCTCTGGCATCTTCCGCCAAATCAAAAAGTTTGGCCAAGGGGCCGAATATGTCCAGATGTTTGTCCTGGCAGGACTTTAATGCGGACTCCAGTCCTTTACGGGGGTTCCAGCCCATTTTAGCGAGGAACTGGGTCATCTTGGGGTCTACCTCTTGAGTGTCGCAGACTTTATTAGGCACCACCGGCCTAGGACACTCTGCCCTCAATTTGTTGCGGGCCACTTTACTCAAGGGTCGTCTGACCCAATTCTCTAAATATGTGGCAACGTGGTCAGCTGGGAGCCACTCTGCCGATGTCGGATGGTGTAAGTCATCCGGGTCGAAGAGTGGGGCACCTGACGGATCCACAAGGGTGGACCCTGCAGCCGCGGGGTTCCTAATCCCTATCTCGCCTGAGCAGAGGAAAGGAGGTCAATACTAGCGTCCGCGGCATCCGCATCAGAGTCACTGTCCGACTCATTCTTAGCCTCCTCATCTGACCCGATTTCTGAGTCGGAGTCGCTCTCTAGTTGTGCTCTGGCACATTTCCATAGCCGCGCCCGTTCTGCCTGGCACGGAAAGGCTCTTTTGCGTGGATGAGACACGCTTTCTGGGGCGACCGAAGGTACGCCAGTCATGGTGTTTTTGGAGGCAGAGGGGTGTTTGGTCTTATGGGTAGCCTTTTTAAATGTCTCTCCCTGAGGGTTCACAGTGGGACGCAGTAAAGGCGTCGAGGAGCCCGAGAACTGCTCGTCCAAAGGACGAGGCAAGAGGGCCTGTGAAATGGTGTGGGAGAGGGTGGAGGACATAGACCCCATGGCTGCCATAATGGCATCTGTCACTGAGCGCTGCAGCGCTAGGAACTGTGCCCCGTCAGGGTGGGTAGTTCCATCTGTCATAATGGGCGAATCGCCTGAGGTGACAGGGGCCTCACTCCTAATGAGTGGGGTATCAGACTCCCCAGAGGGAGTGGACCCAGCGGATAGTCTGGGTTTAGGCATGCTACACTAGCACAGAGTATAAGCTAATAAGAGAAACAGTATGGGTTAGTCACCCAAACAGCAATAGACAAAAACTGAAAACGCTCTCACCAGGGCCCAGACCAGAGACACACTAAGATGCAGGGTAGGAGGGAAGACAGGAAGTCTGAAAATGGCCGCCGTTAATCTCGCGGGATTCGCGGTAATGGCCGTTCACGTGAAAAAATGAGTGTGGCAAAACACGCGAACGCGCTGTCTGCTGAATGAGGAGAGATATGTATGTGTGGCGAATCAGCCGAATAGCCTTAATTCGCGCGCATACACGGCCTGGTAGAGGGAAAGACACGTGCGCCAGATGGCGCAGAGGAGGAGAAAGACGGAAAGGAGATAGACTACAGTGGTGTAGTGACAGGGGAGGTCTGGACCCTGGGCATGAGAAAAACAAACAGGCACATGAAGTAATGCAAGTACAATGAATGAATGTAAATAGTATAAAGTAACTAAAATAAATAAACCAAATAGAAATAAGTAATTAACTAAATATAAACACATAAATGTAAAACAAATATGACAATGATGTAGAATGCTACCAGAACTGGTAAGCAAATGAAGGGTAAAATCAATGAGAGAAAAAACCAGTACAATAGAGAAATATGAAGAGAAAAATTGACATGTACTTATCTTTGTGTCGGAGCAGCAAAGAAAGAGGGAAATGGAAGGGAAGTGCTGCCTATTATACTGGGACCTGAGCGGGGAGGGGCTTATGTTACTACATGTTCATTATTTTTTCATTCTGTATGTATCCTTTGCTGCTATTGGTGGACAGTAAAGAAACGGATATGCAATATGAGCCTCCGTGTCTTGTTATAAAATTGTAACTGCTTTATATGACTAAAGGAGGCACCTCAGGACTGATTATCTTCTTTAGTAATTTTGATTGATATTGGCTAAATATCTATACTTTGTAAATTGGATCTGTACTGGTATCTTACAGACAGATTTGGGACTACTTACCCTATTTTAATATTGCTTGTCACACTTGTTTTATTTTATGCATATTAAAAGTTAAGTTTTATTAATAGACATATAAAGACTCAATTTTGATACTTTTATCCTAATCTCTGGCGACACCTACTGGTAGTTTTTTGTTACTAGAATTTTTTTAAATGTATTTTATTTCCAATTCTTTTGCTCCTCAAGAGCCTCAGAACTCCAAACACAGGGATAAACCAATTTTTGGGTCATTTTGGTTATTGGGGCTACTACAGAGGAGAAATTCTTTATGAATTTTCTGTAATAGTTAGCGAAACCCAAAAACCTTTGTATGGCCTTAAATCACTGTGGAAGCGGCCAAGTTTTGATGACTTCCAGTTTCTTAGGGTCCATACTGAAACCCTTCTCAGATATGATGTTCCCCCAAGAAATGCACAGAGGTCTGATCGAAGAGGCACTTCTCTAGCTTGCAATACAGACCTTTTTTTTGCAGTTTCTTTAGTACTGATCTGACATGTTTATGGTGGGTTTCTAGATCAGGGGAGTATACCAATATGTCATCCAGCTACACTACAGCACATACGTGCAAGTAATCTCGGAGGACATCATTGATAAAGTCCTGGAAGACAGCAGGGGCATTACACAGGCCGAAGGGCATCATTGGATATTCTTAGTGGCTGCCACGAGTGTTGAAAGCGTTTTTCCACTCATCTTGTTCTCTTGTTCTGACCAGGTTATACGCACCCCTGAGATCAAGTTTAGTGAAACACTTGGAACCTTTTTAGCATTCAAAAAAACTCAGTGATAAGCGGAATTGGATATACGTTCCGCACCGTGATCTTGTTCAGACCCCCATACAGGGTCTGAGATCACCCTCTTTCTTCAATACAAAGAAGAAGCCAGCACCTGGAGATAAGGATCGCCTGATAAACCCCTTCTTCAGGGACTCCTCAATATACTCCTCTTTGATCTTTTTTTCATGCTCAGAGAGGCATAGTCCCTGGCAGAAGATCAATCTCACAATCCTAAGAATTTGATGGGGGGGGGGAGTTTCTCGGCCTCTCTTTTCTCGAAGACCTGGACTAGATCAGCATACTGTGGAGGCACCGAGGTAGAGAGAGGAGGGGCCGAGGGCAGGTTAAGAACAAATGGGATGAACAAGTATAAGACACTGTGTAAGGCAGAAAGAACCCCAGGACAATATGTCCAGAGTGACCCAATCTATAACAGATAATGTTTTATCAACCACGGAAACCCAAGGACTATGGGACACAGCACGTGAAAGGTAATACTTTTCCGGTGTAGGATCCCTATGGTGAGTTGTACTTTTTTGTGAGTCACCTTAGGGTTCATCAGTGGCTTGCCATCAAGTGCTTCCACGGCTGGAGGTGAGGCCTTGCGTACCAAGGTCATGGCGTGGTACTCAGCAAAGGACTGGTCTATAAAGTTGCCTGCACCTGAATCCACTAGGGCCTTGGTTGCCTGCGCCTGAATCCACTAGGGCCTTCATGGTGTCAACGTTGATGGTGAGGGTAACCGTGAGAAGCGGTCTAGCATTATGGTCGTAAGGGGATAACGTCATAACACCTAAGACAACCCCTCCTCGGGTCTTAGGCGCTGGCGTTTCCCTGCAGTTGTTCTTATATGCCCCTTTTTGCCGCAGTAGAGGCATAGACTGTCCCTCTTTCTACATTGCTTCTCCTATTCGGGTACCTAAGTGGTACCTATTTGCATAGGTTCTGGTAGTGAACCACAAGGAGGCAAAGCAGATACAGAAGAAGAGGGCAAGGGGTGAACATGCATCCAGCTAGAAGATTTCGCTGAAAGCATCTCTCTCTAATGCGATTGTCTAACAATCCAGTAGTCAATGAGATCATCTAATAATGTGGGTACTGTGAGCGTAAAAGTGGAATAGTGGTTGATGGAAGATACATCAGGCCTGATTTGCTAAACAGCAACCAGATAATTTTCAGTTAAATGCCCCAGGGAGAGATGTTAAAGTTTGCAATATGCATAGCTGATGCTCTGCAAAACATGGTATGGGTCCCTGGGGCGGAGCATTTGGAGAGCAGGGTGGGCCAGTGCTCCAACAGCACTAGTTGCTGTGTAACAGACCAGAATTTGAATCTGACTTAAGAGTTAACTAATTGGCACTCACCTGTAGCTAGTCAATTAGTAGACAGGCCTTTAAAAGAAGAGAGCAGCCTGCTGCAGAGTGAGGGAGAAAAAGCAAGCTAGGAGAGTGAACAACGCTTGTGTTTATTGCAAAGCTATTTTCGTTTTTTTTTGGAAAATTGGTAAGTGGGAAAGCCACCCAATTACAGATAGCGATTTCTGTCTAGTAAGAGCTCAAGTAAGAGCAAGGAATTTTGTTTGTTTATTATTATTTAAAGCACTGACTTCATCATGATCTGAGCAGCTATCAACCTGCTGTCTGGACGGCTCAAAACATGGGTACATCAGATGTTGCAGGCTAAGAGTCCTGTCCTTGACAGTTGGGGATCCTTCATGACTGCAAAGAAAGCGCAGTGCAAGACCTCAAGTAAAACCACTGCACCAAGTCCAGTCCCACATACCAGAGGACCCTAGATTCCCAGAAACAGGGAGACTAAGTATAACGGACCGTTTTGCACAAAAGGGGAAAAAACCGCTTAGACGATAATCCCCCTTTCAGAGACAGGCACAGCTACTGAATAATCACCAAAACTCACGAACCGCCAATAAGTGAATGCTCCAAACTCCCGAACGGCATACAAGGGAATAAGGTAGCACTTCAAATAAACGAACAGGAACCATACGAATAGCTGCTACCAGACGAACAGGAAAAGCTCCCAAGCGGCTTACACTCCTGGCAATCAGTCTTTAGCAGCATACAGTAAATCCCCCCAAAGACGAGACAAGGCTCCGTGTTGAGGGTCAAGCAGTGGTCTGTTTAATGAGGGCTACCTGCCCGGCTTTTATGCAGGTCTCCCACCTGGTGGACACTCCCCTAGGGGACCAGATGGAAGACTGTGACAAGGGACAGACAAGTATACAAATAGGACACACAGTCACAGTATATTCCTACAATGCATCCTGGCTTCCTCCCCTCTGCCCTGGGAGATAATTGGGAAGTAATTCAATTATCTCCCAAGACAAAGGCAAAACTCCATTACACACGTGGGAACACAAAACAGCATTATACTTTAAAATGCACAAAGTAACATTTACTACATAAACCACAGACATGTAACATATCCCCAGATAGCTCAGGTCTGAGTGCACATTATTAGGTGAATGGCACTCAGACTACACGAATACAGTTCAATCGCCATGGAGCCAAAGTCTTTACAGTCAGTTTCATACAAATGGGCTCCATGGGATTCCTATCTGGGGTATAAGATATTCACACAAAAATACCGAACACCGGGTCATTCGTGTGCTTTCACCGAACAAGAAGGGAGGTCGGCGGCTTCAGCGTTGTTCGCGCAAAACTGTGTCCGATTTTAGTTCCATAAAAATAGAGGCGAACACCGCTGTTCATTCGTATGGTTTAAAATGGCAGCGACCTCGTGTTCGGGATACGAACGGCGGCCACCCAGCGTTCATCAATTAAGCTGCGGTTAACCGCAGCTTCAGGGAGGTTAATTGCCGGCACACTCCAGCTCCCAGGTGGTCCAGTCATTCGTACGGTTGTTCGGTAGATTGAAACTACCGAACAACCGGCAGAAAAGCACGAATACAGCTTTTCTGCATGGAAAAATAAAGTCTTTTAAAAGGGGGCCATAGTCCAAAGGCAGCAGGCGAGCAACCAGGCTTCTCCAATGCAATGTGGTGAGATTGGTCTCGTCACACTAAGTACCAACATCAGACCTCCTTGTTGCCTTCTTGCGATCTGGTTCCTAGGAAGACTCCAGTGGTATCTAATGTTCCTCTTAACTTCGAAGGAACCTATGGAAATAGGACTCATCCGGATCAAACTGATTCCTGAAGAAAGAGACCAGAGGAGAAGCCATGGCCTTTGTTTTTACTGTGGAGAAAGGGGTCACTTCATATCTCATTGCCGTGTTCGCCAGTCTAGGCCTCCAGCTCTCCAATTGGCTACCACCTTTCTTCGTCCTGTGTACGCTGCATGCCAGCCTAAAAAGTTTCAAAGAAGTCGTCATTCCTGCCCATGCTTGACCTCCCTGAGAAACTCTCCATCTCCTGCTCCAAAGAAGTCTGCACATCCTCCTGTTAAAGCTGGTACCATCACAACTTCTTGTCTCCTCAAAGGAGATCTACCTATGCCTCAAATGGTACCATATCAGATCTGGAACTGTTCGAAAAGGCATTGAAAGCCGCAAACTCCACTCCTGGTGATGTATCTAAGGCAAAAAGATCAGAGGATATGCCTTTTGGAATCAAGGTACTTATCACCTGCATCCAAATCATTGAAGACCTTGACCACTCTCCAGTGGTACCAGAAGCTGGCACTATAGAGCCCCATGCTGTTAAGGGACTCTGCATCAATCACAAAGACTAACTTAATGATAGTGAAACCAATGAGGTGTGCTGCTATGAAGAGCCTAGTCACACCCAGAGAGAGTTCTTAAAGGGGGGTAGTGTTACGGTTCTCACAATGACATCCAGACATGGTCGCCCCAGAAGTGCCCAACAGGGGATTTGAACTGTGGTCCTTATGTGTCCTGTTCCTGCTGTCTTGCCTCTGAGCCACTTTAGAACTTGTTTATTCTAGTGTTGTCTGCAGCACTAGGGGGCTGGACTTCGCCAGTGGCTCCTACCTGTCTATCAAAGTCCACCTGAAGCAGATTGATCATTACTCCAGGTATAAAACACTGCCTCTCCCTGAGGGCAGTGTCAGTTTGTTGTATCCTGTTTCCTAAGACTGACTTGGCTTGTGATCTTTTCTTCTTGGATGATCTGTTGTTGTCTGTTCGCTGCCTGCTCTGACTTTTGGATCCATGTCTGACTACTCTTCTGCCCTTGTCTGTACCGTGTATTGGAAACACCTTTCATGCACAGACCCGTGCACAGATTCACAGTCCTGGTGGTTTCTAACCTTATCACCTTGGACTGGGTATATCTGCAAGGGTGAGCACAAATCTCTGCATACCGGACTCCCAGGTAAGGTAAGTCGTGACACGTGATGTTGGGTACAGATTCCCATATCGGGTTAGCCAAGGCCCTGCCAGAGAGATGGTTAATGACAATGGCTATTTTTGACCTGTCAGTTGGAAAGGAATGTGGGTTCATAACCATATGTATATCGATCTGGTTCAGAAACCCACGACAAAGCACAGGATCACCACTATACAGTTGGGGTGGTGTCATGCGTACGGAGTGATAGTGATATGAACCTACCTGTACAGGTATTTGAACAGGGGCCGGTGGAGCAGTATCGGCTTGTTGTGCCCCTGGTTGGAGGTGAGCGGTGCGCTGCAGAATAGTCTGCAACGTGTGAGCGAACTGATCCAAGCGGTGGTCTTGCTCCTCCAGCTTGGAATTCTGAGCAGCCAACTGCTGGTTCCATTTGGCCCTGTTGTAATGCATCTATCCTATCTATCTCTGTAACGGAGCTTCCTGTACCTCCGCCGACGGATGCTCCTGGTGCTTACCGAGGGCTCCAAGCACTTCTCCAGACACCATAAGTACTGCAGACCCCACGAACCGCCGCAGCTTAGTTGGGGTCTCGCCGTCTCCTACCCACCCTGGACCTACGACAAGGCTCCAGGTTCCAGTGGGTGAACCTCTCTTCCTCCAGAGAGCGAAGCAGGAACAGCTCTTACAAGAGCTAGAGATTATTCAAGGGAGTATGAAGAGCATAGCAATCCCTTGTAGCAGTTTCCCCCAATAAGAGACAAGACTCTAGATTGAGGGTAAATCAGGAACAGAAGTTTTATTGGTACTTGTCGTAGGTCCAGGGTGGGTAGGAGACGGCGAGACCCCAACCAAGCTGCAGTGGTTTGTGGGGTATGCAGTGTTTATGGTGTCTGGTGCGGTGCTGATGGTTCTTGGTGAGCACTAGGAGCATCCTTCAAACTGAGGTACCCAGTCGTGGTGCCAGGCGATCCGTTACAATTTCTATCTATCTATTTCTTTCTTTCTATTGATCTCTGTCTATTTCTTTCTAACCTGAGTGCAGGGTATACTGTTTTCATCGCTGCACCCTGGCACCGGACGCATAGACCGGAACCAGAAGTAAACATGCAGTTACAGTGCGAATATGGAGCTTAACATGGATGGGAACATTACCTCGGGAGTCTACTCATACAGCACAGAAGATGCCAATCACATTTTGACAGGTATTCATAATCAAGGGGGTTTTCTTAATACTGCTGGTGACAGTGATTTATCTATGCAGTTGGAGAAATGTTGCAGAAAATTGACAAATTGCAAACTACATGCACAGGCATCAAGAGGCGAGGTCTGCTGAGCTCATGGACCGGCGGCTTTATGTAACCACGTGGTAGCGGTGTCCTTGGGAAAGGTGCTGTAGCTGTAGGCTGTCTCTGCAGCCTTTACCCCATCCCTCACTTCCCTGAGCTGTAGGCTGTCTCTGCAGGCTGGGAGCTGCTGTCTGGGCTCTCCGTGCTGTGTAGCTGCTCCCCCACGGATCAGTGAGTAGAGAGATGCAGGGACACAGTGACTCCTACTGGCCGGCGCAGGTTTTGTGTCTCTTTTTATACATAGAAATATGCCTGCATTTGTATTGCCGGTTTTACTGCAATACAGGCACTGGCCAGGCAGCCTGAAATACCATAAAATACTAGTCAGGTGGCAACCCTAAGGGTAAAAAATATTCAAACCCATGGGCCTGGGCCTGGAGCTGCAGCTCCATCAGCCCCTATGTTAATCCGGCCCTGTATAAATGGACTAATGAGAGGAATTGAGTATACCCTTATAAGAGCTGGGTCACTAGGCGAACACGCCGTGATGCATATACCACTAGGAGTTCTTCAGCTTCTGGTACAACCGACTATGATACTTCAGATGATCAAATGTCTACTAAAACACAATACTCTAATTCTTTTTTGGCAATAGATAAATGGAAAAATCAAGGAAGAAAAAAAACGAGACTCAGCAGACTACGATTAATCAACAAGACCGAAGGTCAGCTTGAATCCAGACCGGGAGAAGACATACCAACCCGGGATGTAAAATCCCAGCAGTAGGATTTAACAGTAGTTAACATCTCTAATACTATACTCAAAGAGAATGAACTTAAGGTACTTGCTAAAGGACTTTCTTTTTGCCCTACTGCTGAATCTAACTCATTTGATCTATTTCTTAACACTGAGCGGTTTCTTAGGTCTTTTTTTCAAATAAACAGCACAAGGATTCTAGTGATGTACTGCCCTCGAACCCAGCCATGCTTCATTTAGTCACAAAGGACTTTCCCTTAGCTTTTGAACCCCTGGTCTGATTCGTGCCATTTTATAATATGTTGTTCCCCTGAATGGATTGATTGTGAATATGTAATTTTATGTGAATGTGATGTATGGTTTTAGAGTTATGAAAGTTGGGTAGAAAGTATGTTTTAACTGTTTGTATAATTGAGTTTCCTCTCAGGATAAGGGGAGGGAATATGTGGGATGTAACTGTGATATGATTGGTTGTTTTATACCTCCCTGTGGGTGGTCCTGTATTTGCAAGACTGTAATAAAAACCAGGATGGGTGTGCTCAGACCACTGCTTGACCCTCAACACGGAGCCTTGTCTCGATTCACTGTATGCTGTTAGAGACTGATTGCCAGGAGTGTAAGCTGATTGTCTGCTTTTCCTGTTCGTCTGCTAGCAGCTATTTGGGAGGTTCCAGTTCGGGAGTTGGAGTGCTATTTTGTATCCAGTTCGGGAGATTGGTGTTCTGCAGTAGCTGTGCCTGTATCTCTGGAAAGGGGGCCGATCGCCTAAACGGTTTTTACACCTTGTGTGCAAAACAGTCCGTTACAGTAAGTCTCTACACCTCTATTCCCAAAAGAACAGGCTTTAAGACCATTCGAGAGGTCCTTAATACAAGCCAATATACTAACACACAGGTTGTTTTTTATGTCCATTTTGAACTTGTTGTTTCATAGAAACTATTTTCTGTTTGGAGATAATTGCTACAGACAACTCAGGGGTACCACTATGTGTTCAAATATGCCAACCTATTCATGGATGGTTTTCGAAACCAGACACGTGTATGCGCATGATTTATTCATTACGCATGCGCGTGTCTGGTGGAGATTCATCGATGATGTGTTTGGCATATGGTGCGGCACCAGGGAAGAATTGGATTTGTTTTATCGTGAAATTTATGCGATTTGTGGCGATATTCAGTTCACTATTGACCTTAGTGAGGTCAATATTCACTTTTTGGATCTTAACATCATCCGCCAGGGTGATGGTTTTCTTACTGATCTCTATATCAAACCTACTGATAGGAATAGCCCATTAGAATTTACAAGTTTTCACCCACCACAGACGATTCGTGCCCTCCCACATAGTCAATTTATTAGAGTAGCAAGGAATGTGTGAGACCCATTAATTCGACAACAGAGACTCACTGAGATGAGCAAAAGGTTCTTAAGTCATAGGTATCCAGTTACACTTCTTGATTCTGAGAAAGAAAAAGTATTGAATATCGAGAGGGATTCCCTTCTTAGACCCAAACAGAAAACATCTGGTAATCAAGTTCTAATACCTTTTGTATCTACTTACAACTTAAATAGTAATAGAGTGGCTAGTATAATTTGTACCCATTGGGGAATCCTTAGGAGATCCTTCCCTATAATGAATTCCAATCTACTCCATTATTTTCATATAGAAGACCCCAGAATATTAGAAACACACGAGTTCAAGTGGACATTGGACCCTTGCATCAGAAAAAAATGAGATTTCTCTCAACCCCAGTTTATGGAACATTTCCGTGCCATAATTGTAATTCTTGTAATTCTATTATCAAAGGTGATAAATTTTTCCATCCTCAAACAGGCAGGTCATATAACATTAAAACTATTTTACATGTGAATCTATGTATGTTGTTTATGCCCTCAAATGTCCATGTGGCATTCTCTAAATAGGAGAGATTACTATGAAAGTCTGTGAGAGACTTAAGAAGCATACATCTACTATCAGAATAAACAGAGGAAACTCCCTATACCTGCTTATTTCTTGGAGCACAATCACAATATTTTTCAACTACGTTTTAAAGTTATTGACCATGTGCCCCCATTGAGGAGAGGTGGTAACCGTCAGGGCTTGCTGAAAGAGAGAATCTTTTTGGATTCATACATTAGATACCTTATGGCGTAAGGGACTCAATAGGGAGTTTTCTTTTATTTCCCTTTTATATTTGGGTATATACTTACAATGATTCACTTAAAGTTCTTTGGTCTTCTGTTTTCACTGTGCTTCTCGAAGTTGTACCCACCCGACGTGGTGGTGTTACTTTAGAAATGTTCAGAATCACATTTGTGATTTTTTATTTTTTTTGTCACCCATATGAATCATATTTCATTCTTAATTATATTCCAAGTTTTTTTTTGGACCCTTTAAATGCTAGAATAAATATAAGTTGTTATCCATTGAGATCCCCTTGTATCCCCAATTATTTATAGAGAAAAATATTTATCATCTTATTCCTATCTCTTATTCATGGAGTACTCTCAAATTAGTCATTAATATTTTGCCAGCTTCATAGATATTTATAGATGTCTAATTTGTTATATTTGACATGACAGCTGACTTTTTTTTATGTTATGGAATATTTACTGTAAAGGAATTATGCTACTATACAATAAATTACTGTATCTTTAAGATCTTGATCATACACTTGAATAGACTTCATTTATATTGTTCTTTCAAATCAATAATCGAAATTTTGCCTGCTGTGTGGATTTAAAATATGCTAGTTTAATTTGCTGCTTTAGAGAGGATACCTGATTTTCTATTTTTTCATGTTATGGAATGTTCACCATAGATGAGCATAACAGGTTGCTGTATCTTTAAGATCCTAACTATTTACTTGAATAGACTTCATTTATATAGTACTTTCTAATCAATTATTGTAATTTTGCCTATTACATGAATTCATATATGCTAGTTAAACTAGATAGGACATTTTACTTTTTCATGTTATGGAATATTTACTATAGATGAGTGTATTACCGTGTTTCTCCGAAAATAAGACCGGGTCTTATATTAATTTTAGTCACAAAAAAACACACTAGGGCTTATTTTCAGGGTAGGGCTTAGAGCCAGTCTGTCAGCCGGTGTCCGCGCTCTGTAACCCCCCCAGAGACCCTCACCTCCCCCTCCCTGTAATATTCTCCCCTCCCTCCCTCCCTACCTGTAATACTCTCCCTCCCTGTAATATTCTCCCCTCCCTCCCTGTAATACTCTCCCTCCCTGTAATATTACCCCCCTTCCCTGTAATATTCTCCCCTCCCTCCCTGTAATATTATCTCCCCCCTCCCTCCCTGTAATACTCTCCCCCTCCTTCCCAGTAATATTATCCCCTCCTCCCTCCCTGTAATATTATCCCTCCCTCCCTGTAATATTATCCCCCCTCCTCCCTCCCTGCCTGTAATACTCCCCCTCCCTGTAATATTATCCCCCCTCCCTGTAATACTCTCCCCCTCCAATCTTCTCCTCCCCTTCCCTGTAGCGTGGCCGACCTCCTCTCCGGTCCGCGACCCGGCCGGACTGACAGGAAGTGCACAGTGTGCACTTCCTGTCAGTCCGGGCGGGTTGCGGACCGGAGAGGAGGTCGGCCACGCTACAGGGAAGGGGAGGTGAGGCAGTGCGGCAGCTGTCTGAGCACTCTCTATAGAGTGCTCAGTCGGCTGTGGCATTTAAAGGGCCGGCAGCTGCCGGCCCTGCCTAGGTCTTATTTTCGGGGTAGGGCTTATATTGCAGCCCACCCCGATAATCCAGCTAGGGCTTATTTTCGGGGTAGGTCTTATTTTCGGGGAAACACGGTACCATGTGAATATATATTGTATTACTGTATCTTTAAGATCCTGATCCTATACTTGAGTAGACTTCATGTTTTGTTTTTAGATGTCACTTATACATATGTTAACATGTGATTATAATCTTTAATTAACTTAATTGGTTTTGGGGTTATTTAAACTCTGCTGTTATGATGTATCCCTTATGCATGATTAAAGCTCTGAGGAGCCAAAACGTTGCACTTATTTTGGTGAGATTACATAGCTGAAAAGAGACTTGCTTGTCACAATTCGGGAACCTAACATGCTAACAGGAAGGAAGGGTGCTATACCGGTCCTTAGAATGGCCGGGTTAACCCCTTGTGTGCTGAAACGGTCCGTTACAATAAGTATATAACAGCTGTGCTTAATTCTGATTGGATAACTTCGCTCGCTGACAGGGGAAGGGGAGGCCGCGGGCAGTGATGGACTGAGGGTGAGTGCTGCAAGTGGTGTGCAGCCTCCCCTCACAGCCGCCCGCGGAACCCTGACATTGCGTCCATCAAGTTTAGCCTTCCTCACATCTGTGATTGTTGTTGATCCAAAAGAAGGCAAAAAAACCTAGTCTGAAGCGATTCCAATTTTGCAACAAACTAGGGAAAAATTCCTTCTTGACCCCAAAATAGCAGTCAGATGTCTCCTTGGATCAAGCAGCTATTACCCCACTAATTAGAAATGACATCCCTGTATGTTATGTTTTTGCAAGTATTTATCCAATTGAAGTTTAAACACCTGTAATGACTCTGACAAAACCACCTCTTCAGAGAATTCCATATCCTTATTGCTCTTACTGTAAAAAAAACTTCTATTTGCCTTAGATGAAATCTCCTTTCTTCCAGCCTAAATGTGTGACCTCGTGTCCTATGTATAGCCCTGTTTATGAATAGATTTCCAGGTGGTGGTGAACCCACGAATAAATTTACCTTCCATATCCTGGAGTGCTGCCTGTGTTTATCTTCTTTGATACTGCATTGGTGGATCCTACACACAGAGGCCGGAGCATATACGCGGAACCTGAGTGCAGGGTACACTGTTTTTGCTAGTGTGTATGTATATGTCAGTCTGTGACAGTGTGTCTGTGAGTGAAATGTAGGGAAAAGATAGGGAGGCTGGGTGAATTTAAATAAAAATAAGAGTGTTGGGTGGAAGTGTGTGTGTGTGTATAGCTGTCAGTGTGTCTGTGAATGAGTGAGTGTGTATGTCAGTGTGTTTCCCTGAATGAGTGTGTCTGTGAGTGAGTGTTTCTGTCAGTGATTGTGTGTGTCTGTCAATGTATGTCTGTGAGTGAATGTGGGTGAGTGATTATATGTGTGTGTCTGTAAGATTGTGTCAAATCAGTGAGTGTGTGTGACTGTGTCCCTGTGTGTGTATGTCAGTCAAAGTGTGTGTGTGTGTGTTAGTCTCTGAGAGGAAGGGGCGGTGCAAATGTAAATTAGGGGGTGCCCGAGTTCCATCATGCCTAGGGCAGCACAGATCCAAAAGGCCATTATGTGCGGGCATAGGCTGAATCATCTTTCTTGCCCTTAGAAACAGACTTGCAAGACCACCACCGTAATGTCGCTGTTAAGACACCTCTAGTGTCTTTAAGCCAAACCGCCGTTTAGTAGACCTTCCCCGGCTGCAGTACAGTCTCCGTTCGCTTACTCTGTAACACACGAACCAAATGCAGGGGAAGCGGCAATCTCCCGATCGAGATCCGTGAACGGCTCCAAACTCCCGAACGGCAATACACGAACTGCTGGTAACCGTCGAACAGCAATATTCCCCAAGCGGCTTCCGTTCCATCCAGCAGTCTCTAAACGTGAAGAAGAAATCCCCCCAATAACGAGACAGAAGCTCCGCATTGAGGGTCAAACAGGATCTGGGTTTACTGTGGGCTACCTGCCCGTATTTATGCAGGTCTCCCACCTGGTGGACACTCTCCTAGGGGACCAAATGAGAGACTTAAATTACAGACAGATATGGGGACATTCCAGACACACAGTCACAGATTTTACCCACAGTGCATTATGATTCCCTCCCCTCTGCCCTGGAGTTAATTACCAAGTAACTCAATTAACTCCAGGACAAAGCCAGTCGCCATCTTAGACATAAAATAATAAAAGACCTAAAAATACATAACTACTTAAAAACCGAACATTTCCCATTCGTATTACATGTCCCCAGATAGCCTGGATCTGAGTGCATATTATTAGCGAGTAGCGCTCAGATCCCACACACATAGTTCAATCGCCATGGAGTCAAAGTTCACGGTCTGGGCCTGCGGCTCGCTTCGTTCAGAATCTTTATATCAATCTCCAGTAGCCATTGTTAGCATTCACCAAACGGCGTTCGTTGGCTCGATATTCGTAGAAAAAGTATCGTTTCAGTTCATGAAATGGAAGCCAAACACGATTTCAAATGGCCTGTTGACCTCCACGACGGCGACCACCCTGAATTGAATTGAAATTCTACAACCGCGTTCTGGTGGTCCTTCGTTAACCAGCAGCACACTCCTCACTTGGGTGGCCGTTCGTTCGGCAGGTTTGTTCGGGAAAAAGAGTCATTCGAATGGCTGGGCTATAGAAACCAGCCATTCATACGAACGGGGGACAAACAGACGAATGCAGCAACAATCCAAGCAGACAGATGGTTCTGTCACAGTCGCTTAATTTTATGTTTTGTTTATTTTTCTTCTGCATAAATGCAGTATTGTTTGGCATACAAGCATGTATACCATAACCACTGCTGTTAACTATGGTTTCTCCACTACCTGCTAGTTAGTGATAGTCTATCTCCAGTAAAATACTCAATGGTGCTTAAGCCAGTGAACACATCTATGTACGCAATACTTACCCAGCATGTTTCTTAATTTAAAAAAAATGAGGCTTTTTTTTTATGTTGTATTCTTGTTTTTATTCATGCCGAGTTCTACTATGCCTGTTCATTCTTGTTATGCCTCTTTTTAACGTGTACCGTATGTTGATCTTTCCTTAATAAAAAAGATAAATCACACACAATGCAACCAGCAGCGGAACTACAACTGGTGCGTCTGCACTAGGGCCTGTACACTGGCCCATGCAGTTAGGGCCACCCAACCGCAATGTGTCCTCAGGGGTCCAGCCTGGCCAATTTTGAAACTCTGTATGAATAATGATCAACTCACTAAAGGTATATCTACTCTCTACCAGCTTCTACCTGTGCCACCACATCCAAACCCTCCTAAGTGGATGGAGAAATTAGAAGGTGGCCTTGAATCTGTCTTCTCAGAAGCACAGTGGTTGAAGGTGTTTGTCTCTTGTATAGTGGGATATATGGAAGGATGGTGTAGAAGAACAGACTACAAATTGTTATCTCATTGGTACCATACAACCCATCCACTAAATTTCATCTAATATTCCTAATGGAAGTGTGAAGTCAAGGTAGGGATCATGTTACATATTCTGTGAGACTTCCCACATGTAGCACCATTTTGTCGACAAATCCAGTTCACTATGGCTTTGATAGTCAGGTTGAGTGAGCCCTTTTGCCCAGCAGTGTTACTCCTTAGCCACACGACTACTCCTATCTTTATCAAGTTTAAGAAATCTCTGACTAAGCATTTGCTCAATGTCACTCTGGTGCCAATCCCTCTCTGTAAACCTACTTCAGTCCCAAGCCTGATACTGTGGGCCAAAGAAGAAGAAATGATGGCACCACCTTTGCACTTTGGACTAAGCAATTTGGAATTGCTTCCCTACTGTAAGTAAGTTTTTAATCTCTTACACTTAAACGTCATGGTGTGCACTATGTATATTTTTTTGTTTTCTTTTATATTTGCACGAAGAGAGTCTGCACTATCTGTATGTCCCAGAGTGTGATTCATACCACTCCGCGATAGTATAATTTTATTTACTTACCTCCCTGCATCTTATATAGTAAATACTACACTATATTATTATTATTATTATTATTATTTTTGTATCTTGTTCTCCCTCTACTTGTATTAGACATCTGACACGGAATTGCCATCAGATAAATAAGAACTATGCTATATTCACAGGTGGAGATCAAATCTGTTTTCATTTGTCTTGTTTGTTTTCTTATAGTTTCTTAAACTTTCATACACTTTCAGTGTTTGCACATGTGTATATGTGCATACGTCTCAACTTTTTTATTTCTCATTATAACTACACACAAATACTTCCCTGCATTCAACTATCAACAATACAAACACACCCTTGCATTCAAATATCAACACTGCAGGCAAACACACCTCTGCATTAAAACACAAACATTATACATAAGCACACTCCTGCATTCCATAACCAATACTACACACAATGCATGCCAGCATTAAAGCACCAACCCCACATACAAACACACCCCTATATTTACATACCCTACCCTATATGTAAGGTTTTTATGTTGATTTGTTTTTAATAAATTGAGTGCTTTATTCTAACTAGTTCTTCTGCTTCTATTGCACCTTTGGAGAATTGAGGAACTTACTTCAGGATACCACCACTACATTTATGCTGCTATAACTGAGCCTGTCCCATGTGAGTGGGAGAAATAAATATTCCTTTATTTTATTAGTCAGTTTAAATCAGACTGTATTGCCCTATGTGAGTGTTTGTCTTTTACAGCTCCATCTGGAAAGAATCCTTATATGGTATATTTGAGTTTTATTACCACTTACGTATTACTATATCACTCACACAAGAAATAGTCATTTTGCTTCACATGTTATCACCACAAAAGTGTGCAGTCCACTTTCTTTGATGTGTTTTTGCTATTCTTTTGTGAAATTGTGTGGTTGATTTCATGGTGGAATTTAGCAGCACTATCATTTGTGTATTTTCAGCACCTGGGTGTACTATACTACAACATTGTTTTTTGTTTCTTTGCAGGTTTAAAACCTCCCTTCAAGTAATATTGTCAGGGTGACGGTCCGGTGCCCGGGACCCAGACACTGTCCGGGCAGCGGTGCGTGGACCAGGACCCGTTATGCCTGATGTTGAGAGTAGGAGTCACAGTGTGGAGATGGATTGGCAGGGTCTGGTGCAGGGTAACCGCACGCCCCCTGGTGTTGAGCACCAGCGTTTGTGCAGCCACATACCAGAACCCTGATTCAGCTTATGCTGATCCCAGGAACTAGGAACAGATAATTAAGCAGACCTCCCAGGAACTGAATAGGGAGGCTCTGCAGCAGAGATGTATCCAGTACTGAATCAAGGCAGAACTAGGAGAGCAAGACACCATACATGAAACCAAGACCAAACTAGGAGAACAAGGAAAAACAAGACGAGATACAAGGTAAAACAAGAGGAAACATAGCTAAGCACTAATTATGAAAAGCATGGGGATTTAGTTACATTATATGATCATACATTGCATAAGCCTGCCAACAACGCCAATGTACCCCATATCTGGCAGGTCCTACACTGCCTAATGCAAACTAAAACAACCACACTATACCACAATAGCACTTACCTGCAAGAAAGGGCAGAGAGATGAAATACTGCTGCAGGTCCAAGCTGAAACAAAAGGGTAAGTGGAAACAAGCGGGTGTGGCAACATAAAAAACATTTAAAGGAAACCTGGAGACTGGGAATCCCAGGCATTGATTACAGAAATGAACCCAGAAATCCCAGCAACAAAGAAAACCAGACATAGACCAGAAAACCAGAAAAACCAAGCAAGGAAAGCAAAAAGAGTACTGGATACCAGAAGCCAATGCAGGAAAGATCCGCAGCGAGGAACAGAACGTGACAAATATGGGAGTCTTATTGACCTCCATATGCTTTTATTTATTTTTTCAACTATTGTAACCATTTTATTTTTTTAATCATTTGCCCCCTTAGCTGCTGAGGGCAAATAGTACTTCAAATTATCATTTATTTGCATAAAGCAAGTAAACGATAATTTGCGAACGAGCATCCTACAGGATTCATCTGGACCCTGTTCAGTTTAAAACAATCCTCTGAAGCCTATACCTGTATAGGATTCTATTCATAAATAGTACTATACATAGGACACAGGCTCACACAATTAGATTGGAAGACTCATCTCAGTGAGTCTAAGGCAAAGGAAATGTTTTGCTTTTTTACAGTAAGAAACATAAAGATGTGCTATTCTCTGCCTGTAAAGGTGGTTTTAACAGTGTCTGTAAAGATATTTAAATAGAAATTGGATGAATACCTACAAAACCATTATATTCAGGCATATAATTTTTAATTAGTCGGGTAATAGCTTCTTGATCCAAGGATAAATCTGACTGCCATTCTGGGGTCAAGAAGAAATGTTTTTTCCTAGTTTGTTACAAAATTGTAAGAGCTTCAAACTGGGTTTTGGGTCAACAGCAAAAACAAATGTAAAAAAGGCTGAACTTGATGGATGGATGTCTCAACTTTTGTCTCAATACGCTCTGAAGAAAGCACTAGAGTAGTTTTGTTGATGAATCACAACTCGTTGGAGACAACACAGAAGCTTAGATGACAGGTAAAGAACGTGGACAAAGTGGAGAGGATGATTAATAATAATAATAATAAACAAAAATGCATTTATAGATTATTCTATGCTGCTATAATAATTTTCATCCCATAGATGGTAGCCTTCAGCTTGGGTAGGAGGAAATCCCACAAACTCTTGCCACTCGTGCCTACAGAATCACGGAATCCTGTTGGATAACAATGGCTATTTTTCCATTCATAAATTTAAAATGCTGTCACTATTTAGTAGATAGAGCCCAGTATGAAGTTTTATGCTAAGAAAATCCAAGGCACATTACTGATAAAGCTCGCAAATGATCAGGTCAGAAGGAACAGGTTCATAAGGGGAGGTCAAGCCAAAGGTCTAATACCAGATTGTCAGAATAGTAACAAGGATACATTCTTGTGGAAGACGAGAGAGGAGTGACATTATGGTGCGGATTCTGATAGATTTTCAATGATAGGTTGACCTAAACAATCATTGGGGCTTTAGATTAAACACGAGTTTACATGCCATTATGATGGTTCTGTACTTGGATCTATTGCCAGAAAACCTTTCGGTTAAAAGTACTTTGCATTCTGGAGCTGCGGCAGTATCATAAGGAAGAGATAAAAGATGTGCAGCAGGCAGGGTTTGTGGTGCAGTTGCATGGTGGAAGTTGCATGTGTCTGAAGTACCTGTACTGTGTGCATGAGTGAGGAAACTTGTTTTGTCAAGGCAGTCAACATCTCAGCCAACTCTGCAGGTTCATTATTCTGGCTCAGTATTTCTGTAATGGTTTAATAGACAGAGCCAGTATGCACTTCTTATAAGAAAGAGGCAAAGGTAGTGTCAGAGTAGCAAATGGTCAGGTCCGGCAGTACAGGTTTATAAACCAAGGGAAAGGCAAATGTCAGATACCATGGTAGTCAGAATAGTAACTGGGAATCAAATGATAGGGCCAAGGAACAGTTACTTGGATGGTGTAACGGACCGTTTTGCACACAAGGGGTAAAAACCGTTTAGGCGATCGGCCCCCTTTCCAGAGATACAGGCACAGCTACTGCAGAACACCAAACTCCCAAACTGGATACAAAATAGCACTCCAACTCCCGAACTGGAACCTCCCAAATAGTTGCTAGCAGACGAACAGGAAAAGCAGACAATCAGCTTACACTCCTGGCAATCAGTCTCTAACAGCATACAGTGAATCCCCCCAAGAACGAGACAAGGCTCTGTGTTGAGGGTCAAGCAGTGGTCTGAGGTGCTGGCACACCCAGCCTGGTTTTTATTACAGTCTTGCAAATACAGTGTAACGGACCGTTTTGCACAAAAGGGGAAAAAACCACTTAGACGATAATCCCCCTTTTTGAGACAGGCACAGCTACTGAATAATCACCAAAACTCACGAACCGCCAATAAGTGAATGCTCCAAACTCCCGAACGGCATACAAGGGAATAAGGTAGCACTTCAAATAAACGAACAGGAACCATACGAATAGCTGCTACCAGACGAACAGGAAAAGCTCCCAAGCGGCTTACACTCCTGGCAATCAGTCCTTAGCAGCATACAGTAAATCCCCCCAAAGACGAGACAAGGCTCAGTGTTGAGGGTCAAGCAGTGGTCTGTTTAATGAGGGCTACCTGCCCGGCTTTTATGCAGGTCTCCCACCTGGTGGACACTCCCCTAGGGGACCAGATGGGAGACTGTGACAAGGGACAGACAAGTATACAAATAGGACACACAGTCACAGTATATTCCCACAATGCATCCTGGCTTCCTCCCCTCTGCCCTGGGAGATAATTGGGAAGTAACTCAATTATCTCCCAAGACAAAGGCAAAACTCCATTACACACGTGGGGACACAAAGACAGACTATCACTTTAAAATACATAATGTAACATTTATCACATAAAACACAGACATGTAACATATCCCCAGATAGCTCGGGTCTGAGTGCACATTATTAGGTGAATGGCACTCAGACCACACGAATACAGTTTAATTGCCATGGAGCCAAAGTCTTTAATTCCACGAACAGGCTCCATGGCATGGCTATCTGGGTTAAAACATTCCTCCAACATAAAATACCGAATTTACAGGCATTCGTTAAATCCGTACGAATTAGAACCAGGGGTTGGAGGTTCAGCGGTGCCTGCACGTAAAAGTGTCCGGGTTTGGTGCAGGAAAGCCGGGCAGAAAAGCGCTGGCTGTCCGGGGAGCTCCAGAACACCGCCATCGTGTGGCGGCTAAGTGTAACCGCGACCACCCAGTAACAATCAATTAAGCTGCGGTTAACCGCAGCTACTGGGTGGTCAATTGCCGGCACACGCTCGTTAAGCCGCGGTTAACCGCGGCTTCAGGGAGGTAAATGGAGGGCGAACTCCAGCTTCTGGGTGGCCAATTAAGGTCGCTGGCCGGCTTCCCACGGCTCTGGGGAGGCTGAAAAGAGACTGTTTGTTTGGTAGATGGAATCTACCGAACGGCTGTGCAGAAAGGGAGAAATAAATCCTTCTGCACAGTAAAATTAACCCTTTAGCTGCCGGTCCATAATCCAAAGGCAGCAGGCGGGCAACCAGGCTCCTCCAATGCAATGTGGCGAGATTGGTCTCGTCACATACAGGACCGCCCACAGGGAGGTATAAAACAACCAATCACATCACAGTTACATCCCACATATTCCCTCCCCTTATCCTGAGAGGAAACTCAATTATACATACAGTTAAAACATACTTTCTACCCAACTTTCATAACTCTAAACCATACATCACATTCACATAAAATTACATATTCACAATCAATCCATTCAGGGGAACAACATATTCAAAAATGGCACAAATCAGACAAGGGGTTCAAAAGTTAGTAAAAAGTCCTTTGTGACTAAATGAAGCATGGCTTTCTGGCCCAAACCAGTTTTAGAGTCTTCTATCCTGGAGAGTAATTCAATTATCTCCCAGGATAGACACAAGACTCCATTAAGCACATGGTTGCAAAAAGACACAAAACACTTTAAAATACATAAAGTCACATTTATACATAAAACACAGACATTTCACATATCCCCAGATAGCTCAGGTCTGAGCGCACATTATTAAGTGAATGGCGCTCAGACCACACGAATACAGTTTAATCGCCATGGAGCCAAAGTCTTTACAGTCAGTTTCATACAAATGGGCTCCATGGGATTCCTATCTGGGGTATAACACATTCAAACAAATCTACCGAACCCCAGGCAGAAAAGCACGAATTAAACTTTTCTGCAGGTAAAAAAGATGTCTTTTAACAGGGGGCCATAGTCCAAAGGCAGCAGGCAAGTAACCAGGCTTCTCCAATGCAATGTGGCGAGATTGGTCTCTTCACAGATGGTAACAGCCCTTTCCCCTTTAAGGCATGCCTAATGTATTTGGTGTCTAGACGATGCATTTGCAACTCTCTGCGAACAACCTTGGTTGGGCCAAATTGCAAGACACTGCTTCCTGTTTGACACTGCACGAACGCCTCCGACCCTCGAAGGAACACCTTGCGTCGGAAGCTGCAAACGAGGCGCTAGCTGTGATGCTCAGTGTGGAAGTACAAGGTGAGTGCTGGGAAGAAAAGGGGATTGACAAATGCCCAGATACAACCTGTAGTGCATTTGCACTATTTATAAGGCAATTTTCCCTTAAATTAATAGTTCTGGTCAGGGGTGTTGTTTTCGAAAACTTTTTGGACCAGTGAATTTTCAGTTTATTTTATTATTTTTACTTCTGCCAAACACAAACTCCCTTAAACTCCTCCCCAATAACCACTTCCACCGAGCAAAATGAACCCTACACCACACCCAAAAAAATAACAGAACAGACATTATTCACATTTTAAAAAGCTACAATCAGATCTAAACAGCACTGACACGTTATAGAACCCACAACACAATAGTACTGTGACAGATTCATCTGTATTGCTGGTTCGTCTGTTTCCCTTTGTTCGCTGGATTTCCTGTTCATATACCCCCGTTCGTGTAATTTGCAAACTACCGATTGAAACTACCGAACGAACGACCACCCAGGAGAGGAGTGTGCTGCTGGTTAACCTCTTGGCCCCAATTAGAACGTTGTGGTTAACCGCAGACACCTCTCCATTCCATTCGTACGGGTGGTCGTCGTTCGCATGTCGACCACGAGGCAGCGGCCATTTTGGGACACACGAACGCATAGCGGTGTTCGGTACAAATTGTATGGAACTAAAAACGGACACTTAAACTACCGAACACCGCTGGAAGCTGATGCCCACCTTCTATTTCGACAAGGCATGCGAACGTCGGTCGTTCGGGAGTTTTTATGCATTCGAATGGACTTTTACCCAGACAGCCGTCCCATGGAGTCATATGGGAAGGGCTTATATTGAAGCCACTGCGATTGGCTACTGTCTAATATATTTTACAGTCTTCCACAAGGTCCCCTCGGGGAGTGTCCACCTTGTGGAGACCTGCATAAATACCGGGCAGGTAGCCCCCATTAAACAGATCCTGATTTGACCCTCAAGACGGAGCTTGGTCTCGTTTGTGGGGGGGGAATTATTACTGGGACAGCGCTTCGTTATTTTTAGCTGTGGAAGGCGTTCGACTGTTTTGCTGATCGGGAGTTGCCGTGTTCGTGGACTTCGTTTGGGAGTTTGACGGTCGGCTGGATATAAACTGCATTTCTGGAGAAGGGGATTATTTACTAAACGGCGGCTTCATCTACCTGGCGGTGAGTGTCTTAACAAGTACAATCTGAAAAATAAAACCAGAAAAACCATCACTGTATGCTAAAGGTGGTTCTACAAGCTATTGAGTCATAAAGTGTAATTAATTTGTCCACACAAAGCTTTTCCATTTTGGCTTTATTTTTGTTAAATTATGACATGGTGTAATATGTCATGTGTTGTTCATCTGAGGTTGTATTTACCTAATTTTAAAACTGCTAAGGAACAGATTATCGTTATTATGTCCTGATATGTAAAACCATAAAATTCAAAGTGGATGTACTTTCTTTTTCCCATGAGTGTATAAGTTAATATGTTTTTAATTTTTTTGATTAGCATGCCCTATCAGCATTGCTGATTATGTCTGTGACGAGACCAATCTCGCCGCATTGCATTGGAGAAGCCTGGTTGCCCGCCTGCTGCCTTTGGACTATGGCCCCGTGTTAAAAGACATCTTTTTTTCCTGCAGAAAAGATTTATTCGTTCTTTTCTGCCTGGTGTTCGGTAGATTCAATCTACCGAACAACCGCACGAATGACTGGACCACCTGGGAGCTGGAGTGTGCCGGCAATTAGCCTCCCTGAAGCTGCGGCCATTTTAAACATGCGAATGCACAGCGGTATTCGCTTAATTCATGGAACTGAAATCGGACACAGTTCGGTAGTTTTGCTTGTATGTGTTATACCCCAGATAGGAATCCCATGGAGCTCATTCGCATGAAACTGACTGTGTAAATACTTTAGCTCCATGGCGATTAAACTGTATTCGAGTGGTCTGAGCGCCATTCGCTTAATAATGTGCGCTCAGACCTGAGCTATCTGGGGATATGTTAAATGTATGCTTTTAATGTTATGTGTCTCACCTAGTGTATTTTAATAGTAATTCGTGTGTTAGTATCCCCACGTGCATAATGGCGATTTGCCTTTGTCTTGGGAGATAATTGAATTACTTCTCAATTATCTCCACGGCAGACGGGAGGAAGCCAGGATGCATTGTGGGAATACAATGTGACTGTGTGTCCTATTTGTCTACTTGTCTGTCCCTTGTCACAGTCTCCCATTTGGTCCCCTAGGGGAGTGTCCACCAGGTGGGAGACCTGCATAAATACTGGGCAGGTAGCCCTCATTAAACAGACCACTGCTTGACCCGCAACACGGAGCCTTGTCTCGTCTTTGGGGGGATTTACTGAACATTGATAGAGACTGATTGCTAGGAGTGTAAGCCGATTGGATGCTTTTCCTATTCGTCTGGTTCCAGGTCGTGTGTTTGGAGTGCTATATTGCATGCCGTTCGGGAGTTTGGAGCATTCACTTATTGGCGGGTCGTGAGTTTGGTGTTTTACAATAGCTGTGCCTGTATCTCTGGAAAGGGAGCCGATCGCCTAAACGGTTTTTACCCCTTGTGTGCAAAACGGTCCGTTATAATGTCTCTCTCCTATTAAATAGTAAAAATAAGGGAGGCGGAGCTTGGCTGAGCAGGGAAATGGCCGCGTAATCCCCGAGCTCTGCCTCAGCCTCGCAGTTCTCTACAGCCACCTTAAGCACCCGAGCCCCCCCGACACCCCCAACCCGCCCGGACACCCATCCCAAGACCCCCGCTCACGTCTACATGGGCGGCGGCAAGAAAACCCGCAACTCGGCAGTCGCGCCAATTTTTCAGCAAAAGGCCGCGAAGGCCCAGGCGCCATCTTTGCCACACTCCCCGTCCGACACTGACTCCGAGATGAGCAGCCACACAGTCTCGGACCGGGCGGAAGCCCCACTGACACGGCGGGACATGAAAGGGTTCCTTGCCGACATCCGCAAATCGGTGGCAGAAGAGCTGGAAAAGAAGCTGGGGCCGATTATGGAGGGGATGGCAGATCTGACGGCCCGAACGCATGCCACTGAAACAAAAATGGCGGAGGCATTGGAGACCGTGCAGGCGCATGGCGGGGAGCTACAAGACCTCCGCGAGCAACTGCGCTCCCTAGAGGACTCCAACGAGGACCTCAACAACAGGACCAGAAGGAATAACATTAGGGTGAGGGGCATACCGGAGACCATCTCCACGGAGCTGCTCACCGCCACCCTCACAGAAGTGTTCCAGAATCTCCTGCCAGAAGCCTCCACCACCGACTTGCTCATGGACCGGGCACACCGGGCACTGAGAGCGCCTAGCACCAACACAGCCACCCCAAGGGACGTGATAGTGCGACTCCACTTTTACCATATAAAGGAGCACATTATGAAGGCAGCCAGAGAGACTCCCATAGAGGTAGAGGGCGTCCAAGTCCAGCTGTTCCAGGACCTGGCGCCGACCACCCTGAAAAGAAGACGGGACCTGCGCCCCCTCACTCAGCACCTCACACAGCATGGCCTCAGGTACGCTTGGGGCCACCCTTTCAAGCTCATAGTCCGTAGGGAGGGCAGGTTCCACTCCATCTCTAATGCCACGGAAATCCCTGCTCTCCTGGACCACCTGGGCCTCCCGCGGCTACCTGAGCCTCCCCCAACTGCCTCGGGATTTGCCACATCACAAGCAGTTCACCACAACCTACCGGCCAGAGATAGGCGTACTCAGCAACAACGCGCTGAGACACCCAGGCCTGACACCGAACGCAACTAGACGACAAGCCACAGAGGCGGCGGGAGCAACGACCGGACACGGTATCAGCACCACCGACACAGCACCAGAACCACGCACCCCAGCAGGCCACAGACCGACCCCACACAATGAGCCTGACCCTCTCTTGAGAGAACTCTCGAACCAGTTCCCAAAGACCACACACAGCCGCAGCGACGGAGCATCAAATCCACCAACCCGTAGACAGCGCTCGCCACAGAACTGGAGATCCCCGGCGACCGAGACGTCAGGAGAGGACAGCACAGCATGCAGGGGACAGGGACTATTGAACCAGACACTTTCTCCCCATGAACTATGATCTCAGGGCTGCAAGTATAAATTGGGAACCATAATCACACACATTACACCCGCAGCCACCGAACACCCACAAGGGACGGGCGGGGGGGGGGAGGCAGGAGGGGGGCAACCGGGAGGGAGAGGGGGGGTGGGCAAGACCTCAAGGAACATGACACGCCTCACAGACAAGACTAGGGACACAGCAAGGGGCCCATCGCCACCTGGGGGGGTCGACCACAACTGGCAGTGCCCGGCCCTCAGACGGGCTTCACAGTCACACCCCACCGCTACACACCTCGAACCCCCACCTGACGGACCACACAGTTTAGGGGGACCGCAGACACCCCGGCAAGGGGCCGAGCAGACTGTCCGACTGAATAGGGGCTACACGGGGGGGTACCCCGGGGAAGAACCACGGAGCAACACCCCCACACGACGGCATTACGCAACTCGGGGGGACACCCCACCAAGCATCCGAATAGCGGGCCCGGAACAGACATGCATCCCAAGCTCAATACCCGTCAGACCGGTGACCAGAGACCCCCCCTGTGATGGCCACCCCCGGGGTCCATACCACCCCCAGAGACAGGCCCAGACAGGACGCAGACCGACTAAACACACCCTACAGAACCGGACCCACACCACACCAAAGCGACACCAGGGGACGCACACACTGACCCCCGCTCACATGTCCCAGACGGGCCACAGGACGACCAACGACCTGATGTGGACTCAGCCCCAACTCTAGGGACGGACCCACACACTCCCGGACCGCAGCTGACTAGAAACACACGATGGCACGCCGGGCGGCCGGCCCACCAGGGCAGACGGCTGGGGGGCGGCCTAACCGCCATTCCCACCACCCACCCCAGCTACACGTCAACCAGCAACAGGGGACCAGGGGTCTAAACCATCTGACCTGTATACCTCACTGACCACTCGACCCTAACGGACTACAAACCACCAGATACAGCCTCACCCAACAACTCCCAGAAGCCCCAGACCACAGTGTTAGGACGTAGTACCCCGTAGCGGGCAGACGTAGTACCCCAGCTGCAACACATATGCCGACAACCACGCCTAGAGTCGGGGAAGGGCCCCCACCCAACTACCCACACTCTTTAGAGCGTTACCGCTGAGGGGCTATGAGGCGCCCACGGGGAAGTGACGTATACGTGGGACGGACACAGTGGACACCCCAGCTCCGGCACCAGAGACAAGCCCAACAGGGAATCGGGAGGGTCCAGACCGAAAGCAACGACACCACTAGGGACCTGACCAAGACAGGGAGGCACCACAGGGCACCCAGACAGACAAACCGCAGACCGCAGACACCGAGCATATATAACACTACACACAACGGGGCCGGCCAAGACTCAACATCATAGCCCACTCACAGGGGAAATCTAGACACAAGCTGTGCCCGGCTGGGTGCTCTCGCACGCCTCAACATGTATAGATACCACGTTAAGCTTTTTGTAAATAACACAAATGTAATGAAAATGCATTTCTTTATGATGTTATATTGATGTTTTGCATACGAGGTTGAATAGTTGCCATGTTGAATATGTACACACATATGCAGAGGTTGTATAACCAGCCTCCACGTACCACGCTACCACACAAGGCACCTGCACCCCCCCAAGATAGCGGGATGGATGCAGGGCGACCGACGCAAACAAAAGCCGTACACTCTCACACACTTGCCCCCCCCCCCCTCTCCCTGCCCCCCCCATCGGGTGCTCAGCCAACATAACCGCGAAACAGGCAGGCTGAAGGCAGGACCTGCCACGACCTGCCGCCCACCTCCCTAGGGACTTGTGACTTCCAATCCCACTACAAGGATAGGAGACCGAGCCCTCCCGCCGACCAGACGACTGGCCAGATCGATAAGCCCAGTTATTCCCCACCACACCCTCTGTGACTGTCCCCCCGGCCCGCCGCGCCCGCGCGCCCCGGGTCCCGCTGCCCGGGGGATCTTCCACCCACCCACCCGCCCAATACCAAGTACAATCTACCCCCACCCCCCAGGGCCAGGCACGCCATGAACCCACCGCATGTGAAAACTCGCTTAACCTCCCTCAACGTGAAGGGGTTGAACTCTCCAGGGAAGAGACATGGGCTACTCCGCTGGGCCAACCGCACAGGGGCGGATATAATCCTGCTCCAAGAAACCCACTTCACAGACCAGAAAAGCTTTCCCTTGACCAATAGACACTTTAAACGACACTTCCTAGCCAACTCCCCGGACCCAAAGAAAAAAGGAGTGGCAATCCTCCTACGCAACTCCTGCCCACTCAAAGACATACGCACAATTCAAGACCCCGACGGGAGATACCTGATCCTCACGGGACACGTGGGCACAACCCCACTCACAATCTGCTCCCTCTATGCGCCAACGATACCTGACGCCAATTTCTGGAACACCTTCAAGGCCCACCTCGACGGCGTCTCTAACCAATACCTAATTATAGGAGGAGACCTAAACGCGACACACTCACCCACCATGGATCGGAGAGCCTACGGGGACAGGGCGCCAGCACCAAACAGGAATGATAAGCTATACGCAACCTTCCTCGGGGGGACGACACTTCTGGACATCTGGAGGGCCCAACACCCAGCAGACCAAGACTTCACCTACTACTCCCACACGCACCGGTCATACTCGCGCATAGACAGCTTCTTAATCTCCCAAGCACTCCACCCCTGGACGATCCGCTCGTCCATCGGCAACATCACGTGGATGGACCATGCGGAAATCACACTGGACCTCAGGATCCCGCGGCTCTCCCGTCCATGGCGTTGGCGCCTCAACCCATGGATCCTCCGAGACAAAGGAACGGTACACGCTATAACCGACCACCTCAAAACCTATTTCGACATAAATGCCACGGAGGACATGGCCCCGGCGACGGTGTGGGCAGCTCACAAAGTGACCATCCGAGGCCAACTGATCGCAATCGCCACAGCCCAGAAGAAACGCCGTCTCCAAGACCTCATGGAAGCGCTAGCTGACCTAACGAAACTGGAAAAGCTACACAAGCAGAACCCCTCAGACGACCTACTCAAGCAGCTCGCCACCACACGAGAACATCTTCGGCGACTCTCCACGGCGGATGTAGCGTGGAACCTCATGTGGACTAAACAACGCTGTTACGAAAAAGGGAACAAGGCGGACTCCCTCCTGGCACACTGCCTTAAAAAACGACAGGACAACAAGAGAATTACCAAGATCAAAACCAGCAGAGGGGAGATCACGAACAACCCGGACATAATAGCCCAGGAATTCCTACAATATTATACAAACCTCTACAACCACTCTGACCCACCACCGCCAACAGGCGACACGTCCCAAAAGGACAGAATCTCCTCCTTCCTACAATCACTTAATCTGCCCACGTTACCCGCACAGGCACAAGCACGGCTTGAGTCACCCATAGAGGGCGAAGAACTTGCACTAGTGCTCAAAACGCTAAAACCAATGAAGAGTCCAGGACCCGACGGTTTTACCGCCCTCTACTACAAAACGTTCCAGGCGACACTCCTACCGCACCTGTGCAAAACTTTCAACTCCATACTCCAGGGACAACTTCTCCCCCCGGACATGCTCGCAGCCGACATATGCCTCCTGCCTAAACCAGGCAAGGACCACCTGGAACCAGGCCACTATCGGCCCATTTCACTTCTGAATACGGATTTGAAAATCCTCACAAAAGCACTGGCCAACCGCCTCAATGACTACCTCCCCCAGCTGATCCACCCAGACCAGGTCGGGTTCATCCCAAAACGACAGGCATCGGATAATACACGGAGAGCCTTTAACACAATATGGTATACCCAACACCGGACCATTCCGGCAGTAATGCTTTCGCTGGATGCCGAGAAGGCATTCGACCGCCTTCTCTGGCCATACATTTTCAACATCCTATCCCACCTGGAATTCCCGACTGGATTTCTGAATGCTTTGGCGGCAATTTACAACCGTCCTACGGGCAGACTGCTCCTACCCAACATCGAAGCCCAAACCTTTACCATCACGAATGGAACTAGACAGGGCTGCCCCCTGTCCCCCCTAATATTTGCAATCTCGCTAGAACCACTCCTGCAGGCCATACACAATCACCCAGAGATCAGAGGCATCCGCATCAGACGGGAAGAGTACGCGGTGGCGGCGTATGCGGACGACGACCTCCTAACCTTAGCGGACCCGCTCCCATCCTTACACGCCACTTTGGAGGTGATATCCGAGTACTCCAACTTCTCAGGGTACAAACTCAATCTGACAAAGTCCATCCTCATGCCCGTGGCAATGAACGCACAACAACTCCACATCTTGCGGCACTCGTTTCCATTCAAAGTCACCACGACACACCTCACCTACTTGGGCACCAGATTGCCCCAAAAATTGGATGACACGTACGACCTCAACTACAAACCATTGCTGACAACAGCTCACCAGGACCTCCAGCGCTGGGACAAGTTAGGGATCTCGTGGCTGGGTAGAGTTACAACCGTCAAGATGAACTTGCTGCCACGCTTCCTATATCTTTTTCAAACGTTACCCATCCCCATACGGAAAAAAGATTTCTGTGATCTCCAGGCCGCCATTGACAAATTCATATGTAAGGGTAAAAAACCACGCATCCGCAGGGCAACTATGTACGTCCCCAAGACCAGCGGAGGCCTGGGACTACCCAACTTCCAGCAATACTACAACGCAGCCCAACTGGCCCACATACAACAATGGCACGCCCCACCGAGTGCCAAACGATGGGTAGACCTGGAACACGACATCATGGGATGGGACCAGCCATCGTCCTACATGTGGGTGCCTCCGGCACATCGGCCCCTCCCTCCAACCACCTCACCGGCGATCACCCACACGCTGGCTCTATGGGACAAACTCAATCCCAAATACCAACTATCCTCCTTCATATCTCCGGTGACGCCTATCTACCGAAATAAACTCTTCCCCCTTGGACTGGTAGCAAAACACTTCCAAGCATTTGACCAAAGAGACATATCCAGACTACTCCACCTATACCATCAAGGCGAGATCATTGACTACAAGGACCTCCCAAATAGCGAAACACTAACCACCGCAGACTACTTTCGCTACATACAGCTTAGGGACCTAGCCAAGCAGCCAATGATCAAACAAGCGGGGACAGCACCCCCAACGCCATTTGAGAAGAGGTGCTTCGACGCACCACTAGGTTCGGGACAAATCTCAGGATTATACACCACACTAACGACGCACATCTCCAACGTTACCCTCACCTACATCACTGCCTGGGAGCGGGACCTTGGGCCGCCAGAAGACTCGAGCGACTGGACAGCAATCTGGGAAGCAACAAACTCCCTGACGGTGTGTATAACCCACAAAGAACAGGCGTACAAAACACTGTTCCGCTGGTACTTGACGCCGCACAGGCTCCACAGAATGGGCCAGAAACCCGACAACTTATGCTGGAGACTGTGCGGCGAAAAAGGCACCTACTTGCACTGTTGGTGGAATTGTCCTAAAATCAAACCACTATGGACTGAAATTAGCAACCTCATAGCACAGATCCTTGACAAGCCCTACACAGCGCAACCGTGGACGATGCTACTTAACAAACCACTAGACTCCCTTACAAGAAGCGAAAACAAACTAGCCGCCAGAATAACGTTGGCAACTCGTAGGGCAATTGCGGAGAGATGGGCAGACCACCGCACCCCTACAACCCCCACCATCATCAACAAGATCAAAGAAACCAGAGATCTGGACGAACTAACCGCTCAGATACACGACTCCTACAAAGCGTTTCATAAAACCTGGGACCTCTGGGACATGAATCACCTGCCACAACCCACACCCGAAGCGACCTAACCACACCCTTTAGCGACAGTCATCGCACGTCCCTTCACCCCAACAACCCGTAGACCCGTTAGGGAAGCATGCCCCAGCTTAACCGAGAGACACCCGCATCTCCCTATACCCCCCCACCAGTGCCGCCAGTGCCCCAACACCCTACCCCACTACAAACCCCCGCCCAGCGGGGGAGCCGGGGGGCGCGGGGGGACGCCCGGGGGGGAGACGAGACAAGACAAGACATGAGACCTCCTGACCCGAACCCCCCTAGACGCCGGAGGAGGAGGAGTGACCGGCAGCGGGGGGAGTATGACGACACCTAAAACACACCAACCCCCTGACCCTAACCCTCGGACCAACACAGCCTCGTGGACCGAACGGACCAAAGAGGCACCACTTTCCTGAAACGAAAACCAGCTTAGAGACTAGTCCATAAGCCTAACACGACACCGACTTAAGCGGCCCCACAGAACGACACCAACCCAACCGAGGATAGGACGCCACACCAAGAACGCTCGGCCCCCATCACCAACCCCGGCCAACTGACAATATACTGACACAGATAGGGCGAGCACGCACAGAGAAACCACCTCGTCCCCCGACTCCCACACTACCAACGACAGCGAAGCCTATCTTAGGTACCCTATACCCACCACTGAAACCATCCCCCCCCTCCACGGCTCAGCCGAGCCCCCTCCCGAACCCAACTGGATATGTACACGCAACCACCAACGAAGAGGAGGCCAAAGAGCAGGAGAACCAACTACACACCCCCCTCCTTTCCCACCCGACAGACCCATTGACCTCACACCCCAGTTTACCCCTACCTAACACAAAACAACGAAAAGGGACATACATGTTGGACACGAGATACACCCAGAGCCGCACTCAACTAGTAGCCCGCACTACTAAATCCACGGACAATGAAGCAAAATTGTTACGAGAACTACTGTAAACGATGTACCAACATGTTGTCTAATTGTTAGTAACAATACTTATGCAAAACCGAAAATAAAGAATTTATAAAAAAAAAAATAGTAAAAATAAGCATAAACTTAAATCATGCACTGGGACCTTCACCCAACGATGTTCTCCACTCTCCTTCCAATGTCACAGCCTCCCTCGTGGTCCAGTCAAATGCAAGTGAGCGTTTCATTGGAACATTTCACCCTCTCAGAGCATATGTACATACTCAGAACTGGTAAGGGAATGGAAGAGGACTTTAGTTATAAAAACAAAAACAAAACTATTCTTAAAAACGGAAGGAGGGAACACTGAAGGTTTCCCATGCAGTGTGTTGATTACAGATGTAAATTTGGCACTGAATTGACATTTGGCAAGTGTGTGGTGGGTGTAACTATCCCCCAGCAAGAAAGTACAATTATAACTTCAAGCAGAAATGCTACACATACAGACTCCCATCACCTATCACCTTCTAAAAGTAAAAGTGGTCATGGTGGTTGGAATAACCCTTTAACAAAGAAAATAATATTATTTTATTGCAACTGTAATGCAATAGTAATTGTTAATAGATCAGAGTTCCACAGCAATTAAATTTCCATACTGCAGAGCATAGCTCCCAACAGTGGCGGCTCTAGACTTTGTGAGGCCTTAGGCGAAACTCAAACATGAGGCCCCCAATAATACACAAAGTGGAAAAAAAATAGGGGTTGCATTGTGTGTATAAGGTGCTGTAGCTGTATTGAAGGTCAAGCTTGCAGAGCTGGATACTGTATTATTTGTTCAGAGGCATGCTGTATTATTTGTTCAGAGGCATGCAGTGTCACGGCTCCCTGTGCCGCTGCGTTGTGAGCTCTCCAACTGTAGTTATGGCATTATTTGCAAACTAAATTAATTTGCAATAAACAAACTTAATTAGCAATTATGCTAATCAATTATGCTAATCAATTATGCTAATCATTTATACATAGCCTGGCAGTCGTGTATACATTACTGCCGGTGTGTGTATTTGTGAGTGTGTCTGGCATTGTCTTCCTGTGTATGTGCATGAAAGTGTGTGTCTAACCAAGAGTATACTTGTGTGTGAAAGTATATCTTTATGAGTATGTGTCTGGGATCGTATGTGTGTGGGGTAGCTGCTTGCAGTGTGGTGTTTATGGGGGCTGCCTGTAACATTTGCGCATGTGTGTATGATGAATGTCTTCAGTTTGTGACTATGACAAGGTGACTGTGACGAGAGCAATCGGCGGATTGGTGTTCTGCAGTACCTGTGCCTGTGTCTCTGAAAGGGAAGATCTACTAAATGGCGGTTTAACCCTTTTATGCCTGGGGGTGCCGTAACAATTGGTGGCTGTGACAGATTCATCTGCATTGTTGGTTCGTCTGTTTCCTTTTTGTTCGCGGAATTGCCTGTTCCTATAACCCCGTTCGTGTAGTTGCAAAATACCGATTGAAACTACCGAACGAACGACCACCCAGGAGAGGAGTGTGCTGCTGGTTAACCTTCTGGCCCCAATTAGAACGTTGTGGTTAACCGCAGACACCTCTCCATTCCATTCGTACGGGTGGTCGTCGTTCGCATGTCGACCACGAGGCAGCGGCCATTTTGGGACATACGAACACAGAGCGGTGTTCGGTACAAACTGTATGGAACTAAAAACGGACACTTAAACTACCGAACACCGCTGAAAAGCTGCTGCCTACCTCCCTTTTCGACAAGGCATGCGAACGTCGGTCGTTCGGGAGTTTTATTCATTCATATGGACTTTTACCCCGACAGCCATCCCATGGAGTCATTCGTATACCGAAGGACTGGTGCAGGACTTTGACTCCATGGCGATTCGACTGGATACATCGGATCTGAGCGCTATTCGGTGAAAACATGCCCTCAGATCCAGGCTGTCTGGGGATACGTTACACGAACCATATGCATTCGGTATTTCTGTAGTTATGTATTTTAATGTCTTTTTGTTACTGTAATTTAAGATGGCGATGGTCTCTACCTTGGGAGATAATTAGGTTTCTTCCCCAATTATCTCCAAGGTAAAGAAGACGGAATTGTGGGCAAGATGGGAAGGGCTATTATTGAAGCCACTGCGATTGGCTACTGTCCAATATGTGTTACAGTCTTCCACAAGGTCCCCTCGGGGAGTGTCCACCTTGTGGAGACCTGCATAAATACCGGGCAGGTAGCCCCCATTAAACAGAACTTCATTTGACCCTCAAGACGGAGCTTGGTCTCGTTTGTGGGGGAATTATTACTGGGACAGCGCTTTCGTTATTTCTAGCTGTGGAAGGCGTTCGACTGTTTGGCTGATCGGGAGTTGCCGTGTTCGTGGACTTCGTTCGGGAGTTTAGCGATCGGCGGGATTTAAACTGCATTTCTGGAGAAAGGGGATTATTGCCTAAACGGCGGCTTCATCTACCCGACGGTACGTGTCATAACAGTGGCACTACAGGAGACACCATTTCTTTGGATTTACAAGTTAAGGGCAACGCATGTCCCAGTACAGCAACCCTGACAGCACCAGGATGGAACCAGCAGTGGAGTACAGCTACTCAAGGAGAGAGTTTGACAATATGATGAAATTGCAGCTGAAGTTCTTCGGACCCAATCCAGCCGAGAAATACGTGCAGTCCATGAGGGACCGCGTGTTCAAGAATCTGCAATACCGGGCAGAAAGAGAAGGTCAGCTGGCACGTTGGGAGGAACTCCAGCGGCAGGTACTGCAGGGAATTGGGAGCCCAGTCTCCATTCCCCAGCGGCAGTGTGATTGGCAGGGAATTGGGAGCCCAGTCTCCAGTCCCCAGCGGCAGTGTGATATGCAGGGAATTGGGAGCCCAGTCTCCATTCCTCAGCGCCAGGCTGAGTTACAGGGGGCAGAGACAAGTGGTCCTGTCCCCCAGAGAGGAGAGCAGCGTCCTCCCTCTCCAGTGGCAGGGTGAGCTACAGGGATGCTGGGTAGTCGGCTCAGATCCCCAGCGGCAGTGTGAATTACAGGGAATTGGGAGCCCAGTCTCCATTCCCCAGCAGCAGAGTGTCCTACCGGGAATAGAGAGCCCAGTCTCCTTGCCCCAGCAGCAGGACTCTGTATTGGGAGCAGAGACAGGAGCAGAGACAGTCGACCGCGGCTGGAAGTATGTATGAAAGAGGAGCTTGTTACCCCCTCTCCCCAGCGGCAGCTTAACGTACCAGGGGGAGACAGTAAGCCCCACAACCGTGCAGATGGGACCGTGGTCTCTGCACGTACAACACAGGGGGTAGGGACGGTCGGTTCTGCCCCCCAGTGACAGGGCTGTTTAGCCAAAGGGGAGATAGTCGGTCTCCCCCTCCGGCAGCAGGGCTGGGTATCTAAAGGGGTGACAGTCGGTCTCCCCCTCCAACAACCAGGCTTCAACCAGGCTACCTCCACAGTAGCGCTGGCACCAGGGCAGAGTACTGCTGGTCTCTGCCCACTCAGCAACCCACCAAAGCAGCCTACCAGTCACCCACACAGCCGTGGTGAGGCAACTGGACATGGACAAGCTTCTCCTCTACCCAGGTGTAGTAACCATTTATTGTGGGTGGGCTGTATTGCGGATTGTGTGTTGTGGGTGGGCTGCTGGACTAACAAGGGCACTGACCGGCAGGAGGTCAGATACCCTGTTAGTCTGTTTGGAAAAGGGGAGAGATGTGACGAGAGCAATCTCGCCACATTGCATTGGAGAAGCCTGGTTGCTCGCCTTTTGCCTCTGGACTATGGCCCCATGATAAAACGCTTGATTTTCCCCTGCGGAGACACGAAAGTCGGGTCATTCGGTGCTGGCCCTGTTTGATCGTTGATACCCCAGATAGCTATGCTATGGAACCCATTCGTATAATGAAAGACTATGGGAAAGACTTTGGCTCCATGGAAATTGAACTGTATGTGTGTCCAGATAGGAATCCCATGGAGCTCATTCGCATGAAACTGACTGTGTAAATACTTTAGCTCCATGGCGATTAAACTGTATTCGAGTGGTCTGAGCGCCATTCAGTAATAATGTGCGCTCAGATCTGAGCTATCTGGGGATATGTTGAATGTACCTGTTTTGTGCAATGGCTGCACAGTTATATGTTTTTATGTGTTTTATTGTCGTTTGCTGCCATGTGTTCAATGGAGTTTTGCCTCTGTCCTTGGAGATAATTGGATTACTTCCCAATTATCTCCAGGATAGAAGACTCTGTGGAACTGGTTTTGGGCAGAAAAGCCATACTTCCTTTGGTCACAAAGGACTACGATCTATCTTTGTGATCCACTGGACCAATTTGGATGATTTTGACATATGTTTGTATTTGGAGTATGTTGATTCTGATAAAAATGTAAGTTTTATTTGAATGTGATGCATACTTTTCAAGTTATGAATAATGTGGAAAAATTGTATTTCTCTGCTTGTGATAATTACATTACCCATTGTGTAAGGAAATTATATCACAGGCAGAGGGGAGGATTTTGTGTGGGAGTATCTGAGTGTATTGTATGTGTTTATTGGTTGTGTTCCAAAACCCTGTGGGTGGTACTAAGGTGTATATAAGAACAATAAACCCACAGCTCTGTCTGTTCATGCTTGACCCTCAAAACGGAGCCTTGTCTCGTTCTTGGGGGATTTATTGTATGCTGTTCCAGTTTGACTGCTAGGAGTGTAAACCTATTTGTATGGTTTTTCCTATTCGGCTGTTTACGACATTCATATGGTTTCCTGTTCGGCGGATTGGTGTTCTGCAGTAGCTGTGCCTGTGTCTCTGAAAGGGAAGATCTACTAAACGGCGGTTTAAACCTTTTATGCCTGGGGGTGCCGTAACAGTGATTAAAGGGGAAACCGTGGCAGGGTGAGGGGGGTAAATGAGACAGGGTTAGGGAGGAGAGTGTGACAGAAT
Organism: Pelobates cultripes; assembly: GCA_933207985.1. Lineage (NCBI taxonomy): Eukaryota > Metazoa > Chordata > Amphibia > Anura > Pelobatidae > Pelobates > Pelobates cultripes. Next base: position 146,274,723 of record OW240919.1, read on the forward strand.
GAGGGAGGGTGAGAATGGTAGGGGGCGATTCTGATATGGTTTGAGCAGTGGCGTCTCTAGGATTCATTTTTAAGGGGGGCACATGGTGGGCCAGGGACTAAAGTAGGGGGGCACATTTAACCCTGCTGCGTGTTAAGCCCCGTCCCCGACACAATGTGTTTTTTTTTTTTTTTAATAATCCCTGGTGGAGAATTCATTATTTTCCACCAAGGATTATTAAAAAACAAACACATTTCCCTTGATACACACACACACACACACACACACACACACACACAGACTGCTGAGTCCAAACACACGCACATACACACACTGCTGAGTCCATACACACACACACACACAGACTGCTGAGTCCATACACACACACACACACAGACTGCTGAGTCCATACACGCACACACAGACTGCTGAGGCCATACACGCACACACAGACTGCTGAGTCCATACACACACACAGACTGCTGAGTCCAAACACACACACACACACACACAGAGAGAGAGACTGGCTGAGTCCAAACACACACACACACACACACACACACACAGACCGGCTGAGCACACACACAGACACAGACACACAGAGCTGAGTCCACACACACACACACACACACACAGACCTGAATCCATACACACACACACACACACACACACAGACTGCTGAGTCCATACACACACAGAATGCGGAGTCCATACACACACACACACACACACACACACAGACAGACTGCTGAGTCTCAAACACACACACACACAGATTGTTGAGTCAACACACAAACACACACAGAGACTGCTGAGTCCATACACACACACACACAGACTGCTGAATCCATACACACAGAGACACACAGACTGCTGACCATACACACACACACACACACACAGACTGCTGAGTCCATACACACACACATAGACACAGGCTGCTGAGTCCATACAAACACGGACACACAGACTTCTGAGTTCATACACACACACACACAGACTGCTGAGTCCATACACACACACACACACACACACACACAGACTGTTGACTCCATACACACACACACACATACAGACCAAGCTGAGTCCAAACACACACACACACACACAGACTGCTGAGTACACACACAGACAGACACACAGACTGTTGAGTCACACACACACACACACACACACACAGACTGCTGAGTCCAAACACACACACACACACACACTGCTGAGTCCATACACACACACACACACATACAGAGACTGCTGAGTCCATACACATACACACACAGACTGCTGAGTCCATACATACACACACACACACACACACTGCTGAGTCCATACACACACACACACACACATACAGACTGCTGAGTCCATACACACATACACACTGCTGAATCCATACACACATACACTGCTGAGTCCATACACACAGACTGCTGAGTCCATACACACAGACACAGACTGCTGAGTCCATAAACACACACACACAGACTGCTGAGTCCATACACACACAGAGACTGCTGAGTCCATACACACACATAGACTGCTGAGTCCATACACACACACACACACATTGCTGAGTACACACACACACAGACACACAGACTGCTGAGTACACACACACACACACACACACACACGCACAGACTGCTGAGTCCATACACAGACACACACATACAGACAGCTGAGTCCATACACACACACACACACACACACACTCACAGACTGTTGAGTCAACACACACACAAACACACACAGAGAGTGCTGAGATCACACACACACACACACACACACAGACACACACACACACACACACAGACTGTTGAGTCCATACACACACACTGCTGAGTCCATACACACAGACACAGACTGCTGAGTCCATACACACAGACAGACTGCTGAGTCCATACACACAGACAGACTGCTGAATCCATACACACACACAGACACACACACAAGCTTCCTCACTAGCAGGCAGACAGACAGATACAGACACACACACACACCTGAGCATATCAAGCCTACCTTTTGCTGGTGGTCAGACAGCCATCTTCTTGCCTTTCCAGCAGCAGCAAGGTCTGCTGCTTAACGGCAGGGGCGGGGCTTCATTTGGGGGCGGGGCCTGTGCCGGGGAGCCTGTCAATGCTCCCTCCGGCCACAGACAGCCCCCAGCACCGTTCCAGCTGAGCTCCTCTGGCCCCCCCTCCAGCGATGCCATTGGGTTTCAGGAGGGAGTGTGACTGGACATGGGGAAATAAGTGTGACAGGATTGGAGGAGGTTAATGTGACAGGCTGCGTGTGGCATTTGGGGAGTGTATCACAGGGCTGGTGTGAATGTGCCAAGTTTGGAGTAGGCAGTGTAACAGAATGAGGGGGGGGGGGAGTGTGACAAGATTAAGGGGGTTAATGTGGCAGGATTAGATTAATGAGAAAGGGTGAGTTTGGCAGGGTTGGGGGGGTGTGACAGGGTTTGGGGTGTGTGGCACAGTTGGAGGACAGAATTGGAGGGGCTTATGTGGTAGGGTGAGTGTAACGGCCACCTTGTGTATCAGAGCGGTGTATGCAGTTGGAGACGTCCTTTTCCCTGGAGAGAGGCTGTGCTGCAGTATGCTCCAGATGTCCCATCAGCCGAACCAGTAGAGAATTCATCCGCTTATAAAAAATATGGTTAAAAATGTAGTTAATGGCTTTTACTGTCCACACAGGAAACGTTGTGCCGAGCAGCAGCAACCAAATCCACATTATGCAAATGGGAACCTGGTAACTGCCTTTGGGGTCAAATGCCGGTTACAGCCTATCAGATCTAGAGGGGGGGTATTTAGGCCCAGTTTTCATCCTGTTCAGTGCCCTGTTGTGGTTTCCCTTGTGGTTGTCCGAGAGGGTGTTCTGGTTTTTGACTTTGGCTTTGATTTTGACTTCCCTGTATTCTGGTATCCCTGATTTATGGCTTTCTCTTATCGTTGTGTCTCTTTCTGTATCCCCTGACCTCGCAAGTATCCTGACCATTCTTTGGTACGTTAAGTCCGGCCATTCTAAGACCTGGTTATACGTTACCTATTAGTCATCTCTGTGACACAATTCTACGTGCTGACACAGAGCTCTTACAAGAGCTAGTGATTAGCTGGATGCAGTTTCCCTACAAACACGAGATGATGCTACGTATTGAGGGTTAAGCAGATCTGAGGGTTTAATGTGACAGGCTGGCCTTTTATGCAACTTTTCCCAGAAGGTTACCACCCATGTGGACCTTGTGAGGCACCGAAAAATAAATTGAACAGCCAATAGTGTACAGTCACAAAGTTAAACACTCCCATTCGTTACAGTAAATTCCTCCCCTCTGCTTGGGAGATAATTGAGTTAATTGCTGTGTGACAGAACCATCCGTCTGTCTATTGTGGTGGATTCGTCTATTTCCTGCCCCTTCATGTAAATGGCTGTTTCCTATAGCCCAGCCATACGAATGACTGTTGTTTCCCGAACAAAGCTACCGAACGGATGGCCACCCAGCATAGAAGTGTGCTGCTGGTTAACCTCTTGATCCCAATTAGAACGTTGTGGTTAACCGCAGACACTTCTCAATTAAACCGAACTCCGGGTGGCCGTCGTTCGTATGTCGACCACGAGGCAGCGGCCATTTTAAAACGCACGAAAGCCCAGCGGTGTTCGGCTCTGATTTCATGGAACTAGAAACGGACACTCTTTCTGCCGAACACCGCTGAAACAACGGGTCGCATGGCTGTCTCGACAAAAGCGTACGAACACCGGCCGTTCGGGAGTTTACCACATACGAAAAGACTTAACCCAGATAGCCTTTCCATGGAGTCAATCGCATACCGAAAGACTGTAAGAACTTTGACTCCATGGCGATTGAACTATGTGTGTGGGATCTGAGCGCTATTCGCCAATAATATGCACTCAGATCCAGGTTATCTGGGGATATGTGTTGTGAATGGAAAATGTTCGGTTATTTTCAAGTTATGTATTTTTATGCACTTTCTGGTTTTGTATTTTAAATTGCGATGTGTATTTGTCCTGGAGATAATCAAATTACTTCTCAATTATCTCCAGGGCAGAGGGGAGGGAACCATATTGCATTATGGGAAAAGCCTGTGACTGTATGTCTGAAATGTCCTCCTGTACAGCTGTAATTCCAGTCTCCCATTTGGTCCCCTAGGGGAGTGTCCACCAAGTGGGAGACCTGCATAAATACGGGCAGGTAGCCCACAGTATAGCCAGATCCTGTTTGACCCTCAATGCGGAGCTTCTGTCTTGTTATTAGGAGGATTTAGTATTTGCGTCTAGAGACTGATTATTGGAACCGAAAGCCGCTTGGTGGATATCTTTGTTCGGCGGTTAGCGGCGGTTCATGGATTTCTGTTCGGGAGTTTGGAGCCTTTCACGGATCCCGGTCGGGAGATTACCGCTTCCCCTGGGTATGGTTTGTGGATTATGCAGTTTATGCGAATGGATTACTGATATTGTGAAAGGGGAAGGTGAACTAAACGGCGGTTTCTCTTAAAGACACCAGGGGTGTCTTAACATGCTGTATCAACTCAATTATCTCCTAGCGAAAAAATTAACTTTTCACACATTTTCAGAAACATAAAAAATATACATCCAATTCCCATAAAACTTATATTTTCTGTTAGGGCATAATTAGGGGACCAGCATATTACAAAAATTATGTGAATCGGTTCAGGGGTTCGGGAGATAGATGGAAGTCCCATTTCTGCCGGTCCCTTTTCGTATGTTTAAAAATACCGAACAATCATCCCCATCAGTGTTCGTGAATTTGATGGTCGTGTGCCTTCTCGTTCGTACAATGCTTTTACCGACCACTGCTTCCTTCGTATGAATTTGCGCGAATCTAAGTGGTCCTGGAAGTCTCAGCGGTGTTCGGGCGTTCGAGTGTCCGAAAACCATTCCAGATACTCGACGACCAAATCCCGCTGGACGCGTTCGACAAAACAAGATGTCTGCCACTACGTGTTCGTGCATACGAATCGACGGCCACCCAGTAAATCACTTAGAATGTTGACGTTGCGGTTTGTCAGAGTCAATTAATCAATTGGCGGCAGACGACTGGTCTGGGTGGTCTCTTGTTCGGTTATATGAACAATTTAACAGGGCTGTTCGTTTCCAATTCGTATGTTGGGGATATAGGGTTGTGAGTTTAACTGTTAACAATGTTACAGGTCTGATGGCCAGGCAATGAACAGGGTATCTGTTACAGTGAGTTTGGCAGGGTGAAGGGGGTGAGTGGGACAGACTAATAGAGGATGAGTGCGACAGGGTTGAGGACTGTGTGCGACAGTGCAAGAAAAGGTTGAGTCAGACAGGATTGGGGGGCGGGTTAATGTGATAGGGTAATTGTGGTAAAGCAAGGGCAGGTGAGTTTGGTATGGTTGGACAGGGTGAGAGTGATAAGACAGTGTGTGGGGGCTGAAAGTGTTTGGGAATGGTGATAGTGTATGAGGTGACAGTGTATGCATGTGGGGGTGACAGGGTGTGTGGAGGGGGGCTGTAAGAGGGTGTTTGTGTGTGGGAGGGCTGACAGGGTGTGTGTGGATGGGTATTGAGGTGTGTGTGTGTCGAGGGGTGCCAGTAAGGGGGGCTGTGACAGGGAGAGGGGGACTGTGACAGGTTGATGGGGCTGTGACAGGGTGGGGGTGAGACGGTGGGAGGGCTGTTAGAGGGTGGAGGGACTGTGACAGAGTAGGGGGGACTGTGACAAGGGGTGGAGGGGCAGTTACAGGTGGTGGGGGAGTGGAGGGGCAGTGACAGGGGGTGGAGGGGCAGTGACAGGGATAGGAGGATGGAGTAGCATCAGTGACAGAGGGTAGAGTGGGTTCATAAATACCTTATCCGCCCTAAGGCGATTTAGACAGCCACGAGGCCCCAGACAGCGCGAGGCCTTGGGCGGCCACCTAAATCGCCTAATTAGAGAGCCGCTTCTTCCTCCCAACATGTGTCCTTGACAAGTTGGGACACATGTGTGGAGTCCAAAAGAGTGACAGTAGCGCTTTAATAAAAATCTGCATGTTCAACTAAAGTTTACCGGCATCATGAGCATGATTATACACCTCATATATGAGCATAAATATTGCAGTAAGGAAGCGCTAAGGACCTCCTGGAGACATAACAGCTTTATTTTGATGAAGCTGATATGGTGCCCTAACAGTTTAGTTTTCTAATCTAAATTCCTTCTCCCCAGTTTACTTTAGAGAATGTATCTGTACTACTCCTATCCTCTCCCCCAACACCTGCCTCTCCATACCCATTCTCTCACTGGTTATCCAGTCTTTTCTTTTTTTTCTTTTGTGTGAGACAAAATGATGATAATCCTCTACTTCTGGACCTAGCTTCCAGAACCCAAGATCCCTACTATTCTATAAAAAGAGGGAAATTCTGATGGAACGAAGGTGCAGAGGGATAAGGTACATCTATAATACAGTCCCTTTACATTTAAAAGTCACACTTTTTCTCTTTAGTAAATAACCTCATGTGAATGCCCAACAATGCTCAGTTGGAGCAGATTTTCGAGCGTTTTTAACAGGACCGCTTCATTGACTCCTGTAAAACACAGAGAGAGAGTGGAGTCCAGTCTGCAATACCCGGTACTAACTCTCACTTAAGTTTAAAAATTAATATATTTAATAAATAAAAGTGAATGCAAGCCTAGCAAAGCGCTTGGGGAAAGCACTAACACTACGCATGCTGGGTGACATTTCCAGCGCACATGCGCTCCCCGCCGAGCACACTGCGCACGCGCAGAGTCTTCCAGCTCCCTCACCGCTCCCCTTCACGGGTCGAAGCTACTGTCGCGATACAGAGGGAAACAAAGTACGACTGGATTTTATATCGGGATAGCCGGACCTCGCCGCCCATTCGGGACGAGAGTTGGCGACAGCTGTAACGGGGCGCTGTGAGTATCCCCTCCTCGGCAGCCGGTTTGCGAATTCAGTGCGGGCGGTGACGGCTAGATCCCGGGGACTTGTTTGTGTGGCGGTGAAGATTCGGGCAGGGAGAGCTTGTTTATAAACATTGTCAATTGGGAGGGAGCTAGTTACTTTTATTGTTTGCTTTCCACGTGATGGAGGCCCAGTGTATTGCTGAACAGCCATGTGTGGTGGGGGAAACCCTGACATGATGAAATCGGTAACATTGATAAACCTAACATGACGTGACGGCTGAGAGAGGCGTGCCATTACCTGAGTGACTGATCTGGAGGGAGGGGGTACCCTACACTGGGACCTGCCTTCCCCCCCATGTGGATCTAAATGGGAGAATAGTGGTAAATAATATTGTGTGTGTATATATAATTCTAACAATATATCATTATACACATTTTTTATTTTAGTATGTTTATTCTCTAAAGTTGTAACAATGTCATCTGAGAGGCCTGCATTTTGGTTAAGTAGCAGGTTTGGAAACATTTGTACAGAGTTCTAGCTTCCATTTCATCATTTCGATTTCTATTGTCCTAGCCTTGAAGTTTAGTGAATAGCTAGGTCCTCTCCGAATTGTACATAATTAAAATTGCAAAATGTAAACTAGAATGGCAAATCATTCTTCATGTAACTTCTTTTGGCGTTAAAGGGACACTATAGTCACCAAAACTACTTTAGCTTAGTGAGCAGTTTGGCTTTATAGATCATTCCTCTGCAATCTCACTGCACAATTCTCCGCTATTTAGGAGTTAAATCACTGTTTATTCAGCCCTAGTCACGTCCTGCATTTTACTTACACAGCCTACCTAAATACTTCCTGTAAAGACTTGTAAAGTAAGTTAACAACCCATTGAAAATGAAACCTTTTTATCTCCATGCAGGCTGTGCTAGTCACAACCAGGGATGTATGGCCAGGTCTACATAAACAAATGGGATTTAACACCTAAATGGCAAAGAACTGAGCAGTGACCTATAAGAAGCACGATCTATATACAAAAACTGCTTGATTTAAAGTGACACTATAGTCTCCAGAACTACTAAAGCTTAATTTAGTGTTTCAGGTGTTTTCTATAGCCTGTCCCTGCAGGCTTTTCAATGTAAATGCTGCCTTTATATAGAAACGCAGAGTTTACATTGCTGCCTAGTAACACCTATAAGGCCACTAGAGGTGCATCCTATTTTAGTGCTGCAGTGTCCAGACAGATGCATTGATTCAATAGATCTCCATAAGGAGATGCTGATTGGTGCAGCATAGGGTTGTGCCACGCATGCGCAATAGCCTTCCATAAGGAGATGCTGATTGGCGCAGCACAGGGTTTTGCCACGCATGCGCAATAGCCTTCCACTGCTTTCATATGAGAAAGCATTTGATTGACTGAGATTATCAAGATTAATGATCTTAGCCATGTAGGTGGGATCAGCTGCTACGAGACCTGCGTGACAGTGGAGAAAAGTTAAATAAACTACCTTTTTTTCTCATACCTGAGAGGGGCCAATCACCTAAACAGCCTGTGACGAGACCAATCTCGCCACATTGCATTGGAGAAGCCGGGTTGCTCGCCTGTTGCCTTGGGATTATGGCCCCATGTTAAAAGGCTTAATTTTCCCCTGCAAAGACAAGAAAGCCGGGTCATTTGGTGCTTGCCCTGTTTGAGCAGTGATACCCCAGATAGCTATGCCATGGAGCCCATTCGTATAATGAAAGACTATGGGAAAGACTTTGGCTCCATGGCAATTGAACTGTATGTGTGTGCTCTGAGCGCCATTCAGTAATAATGTGCGCTTAGACCTAAGCTATCTGGGCATATGTTGCATGTCTGTATTTTATGTCATAAATGTAACCTTGTGTATTTTATTGTATTTTACTGTCTTTTGCTGCCATGTGTTCAATGGAGTTTTGCCTCTGTCTTTGGAGATAATTGGATTACTTCTAATTATCTCCAGGATAGAAGACTCTGTGGAACTGGTTTTGGGCAGAAAAGCCATGCTTCCTGTGGTCACAAAGGACTACGATCTATCTTTTGAACCACTGGACCAATTTGTATGATTTTGATGTATGTTTGTATTTGGAGTATGCTGATTCTGAAAATGTAAGTTTTTTTTTTTTATGTGAATGTGATGCATACTTTTCAAGTTATGAATAATGTGGAAAAATTGTATTTCTCTTTATAATTACATTACCCATTGTGTAAGGTAATTGAATCACAGGCAGAGGGGAGGAATTTGTGTGGGAGTGTCTGAATGTATTGTATGTGTTTATTGGTTGTGTTCCAAAACCCTGTGGGTGGTACTAATGTGTAAGAATGTGTACATAAGCACAATAAACCCACAGCGCTGTCTGTTCACTGCTTGACCCTCAACACGGAGCTTTGTTCTCGTTCTTGGGGGGATTTATTGTATGCTGTTCCAGTTTGACTGCTAGGAGTGTAAACCTATTCGTATGGTTTTTCCTATTCGGCTGTTTACAGCATTCATATGGTTTCCTGTTCGGCGGATTGGTGTTCTGCAGTAGCTGTGCCTGCATCTCTGGAAAGGGGGACGATCACCTAAACGGTTTTTACCCCTTATGTGCAAAACGGTCCGTTACACAGCCACTCCAGGGTTATAGTGTTAGGAGTACATGTTTGTATTCCTAACACTAAAATGTTCCTTCAGCTAAAGCTGTTTTGGTGGCTGTAGTGTCCCTTTAAGCAGGGCCGGACTGGCTCACCTGGAAATTTCCTGGTGGGCTGGCATACTATTGGGTCGCACGGCTCAATTACACCGCGACCGGTAGGAAAGGATGCATGGAGGGTTGAGTGCTAATGCGACAAATGGGGGGCTCATGGGACACGTGGAGATGCTGCTGAGACACATGGGAGGGCTAAGAAGATAAACAGGGCTGGGAGGGGGCTACAATGGATGCGTGGAGGGCAGGAACCCCTTACTCTCACTTCCTGCTGGGAGTGTTGCCCTTGGACCTCAGGGAAAAAGTTAAGCTGTTACTAACTGGTTTGGCTAATTACATTGGTAGATGCACCAGGACAATCCTGGCACCATAACAACTGGCAGTGATTATGGTACTTGGAGTGTTCCTTTAGTATTTTGTTTCTGCATAATTTTCAAGAGCTAGTTGTGCTTATAGTTTTTGTTTTCTTTGTTAAATTACCGCCTGTTAAGACACCTCCCGTGTCTTTAAGTCAAACCGCCGTTTAGTAAACCTTCCCCGGCTGCAGTACCGTCTCTGTTCGCTTACTCTATAATCCACGAACGTAATGCAGGGGAAGCGACAATCTCCCGATCGAAATCCACGAACGGCTCCAAACTCCCGAACGGCAATATACGAACTGCTAGGAACCGTCGAACAATAATATCCCCAAAGCGGCTTTCGTTCCATCCAGCAGTCTCTAACCGTGAAGAAGAAATCCCCCCAATAACGAGACAGAAGCTCCGCATTGAGGGTCAAATAAGATCTGGGTTTACTGTGGGCTACCTGCCCGTATTTATGCAGGTCTCCCACCTGGTGGACACTCCCCTAGGGGACCAAATGGAAGACTTAAATTACAGACAGATAGAAGGACATTTCAGACACACAGTCACATATTTTACCCACAGTGCATTCTGATTCCCTCCCCTCTGTCCTGGAGTTAATTACCAAGTAACTCAATTAACTCCAGGACAAGGACAGTCGCCATCTTAAACATGAAATAATAAAAGACATAAAAATGCATAACTACATGAAAACTGAACATTTCCCATTCGTATTACATGTCCCCAGATAGCCTGGATCTGAGTGCATATTATTGGCGAATAGCGCTCAGATCCCACACACATAGTTCAATCGCCATGGAGTCAAAGTTCTTACAGTCCTTCGGTACACGAATGACTCCATGGGTGGGCTATCTGGGTTAAGTCTTTTGTATGCTCTCAATCTCCCGAACGGCCGATGTTCGCATGCTTTCGTGGAGGCAGCCAGGCGTTCCCTTGTTTCAGCGGTGTTCGACAGAAAAAGTGTCCGTTTTCCGTTCCATAGAAATAGAGCCAAACACCGCTGAGCGTTCGCATGATTTAAAATGGCCGCTGCCTCGTGGTCGACATACGAACGACGACCACCCTGAGTTCGGTTTAATTGAGAAGTGTCTGCGGTTAACCACAACGTTATAATGGTGATCACTTCGTTAACCTGCAGCACACTCCTCACTTGGGTGGCCGTTCGTTCGGCGGTTTTGTTCGGGAAAAAGAGTCATTCGAATGGCTGGGCTATAGAAACCAGCCATTCATACGAACGGGGACAAACAGACGAACGGGCAAAAAATCCAGCAGACAGATGGTTCTGTCACACCGCCAGTTTAGTTAGAAAAGAGCCAGAATGTGTAATGTGCTGTTTGAACCAGGTGGTTTACAGGTTTGCATAATGAAGAAATAAAGCCAGGCTTCTAGACTGCCTAGTTTTCAAGACTTCACTAGTTAGTACCAGTAGTGTGAATGCTGTGTTCTCCCAGAAATGGTTGGTTAAGAGTTGTAAGAATGAATAGGGAACGAGTTCACAAATAAAACTGGTATGGAAATTTTATTATATAACCCAAGCACGATAGCATATGTAATGGATATCGGCACTGAACAAATTTCCCAAACCTTAGGAAGTATATCTTTGTTACAAACTCACTGACATAGCTCCAAAATCAGGGCACTGCACTTCAGTTATTGTGGGTACTATGGTAACCCACACCTCTACCAGATAATTGTAATTACAAAGCCACTGGGTTAAAGGACCACTATAGGCACCCAGACCACTTCAGCTTAATGCTAGGTCCATCTAGGATTAACCCTTTCTGCTGTAAACATAGCCTCTAGTGGCTGTCTCATTGACAGCTGCTAGAGGCGCTTCCGTGCTTCTCACTGTGATTTTCACAGTGAGAAGACACCAGCGTCCATAGGAAAGCATTGAGAATGCTTTCCTATGGACTGGCTGAATGCGCACGCTGCTCTTGCCGCGCATGCGCATTTAGACGATGACGGGGAAAAGGAGGAGGAGAGTTACCCGCGCCAAGGGAGCCGGCGGGGGAAAACAGGTAATATTCAACCCCTTCCACCTCCTAGAGCCCGGCTGGAGGTGGGCCCTGAGGGTGGGGGGGACCTAGAGACCCTATAGTATCAGGAAAATGAGTGTTTTTTTCTGGCACTATAGTGGTCCTTTAAGATTAAGTTTTTTCTTTTTTTTTTTTTTTTTTCAAACATAGGCATGAACACTTTATTGTATTTTAATGGGACCTTTGTCCAAAATGTATGTAATTCATCTAGAAAATGTTCAATCTTTTTGAATAGGACTACAGCAATAGTTTTCAGATCATACATTTTGGTTGTTAAATTCAAGAAAAAAATTAGCAAGCTCATTCTCTGTGGGCTTGGCTTTATAGACACTTTTCTTGTTTTTAAAGCATGTAAAAGATTGTCATCTTTTTAATTCAATCACTTCACAGTGATAGTTTTGAAAGAGGTGGATTTCTTGGAAGTGTTTCATTTTTACTTATGTAAGTAGTGTTTGAATTGCTGTACTAGTGCTAAACAATAATCTATACATTGTGCTAGCACAAGGATGTGGAATTTATATTGCCTGAAACATGCAGTTCTGGGCAAGCATTTTTTCTATCCTTTCACCTCTGGCGTGGACAAGAAGCAGGGATGTGTATGAGTGGGGGATTTGTGCTTTAGAAGAACTGGACACAGTATTTCAGAGCTGGCTATGGGGCCCCCAGTAGACCACCGGTCAGTGTACAGAGCTTATGGCCGCCAGTATGCAGCATGACGTCATAACCCAGTAGCCGACAAAGTGCATGGAGGAAAGAGAAGTGAAGAGGACAAGCTCCATCCCGACTGCTGGATCTTGAAAGCAGCTGGCAATATGAAAGATGCAGTGGGACTGTACTGTAGGTGTGTCAGATGTAGTTTGTGTGTAAATGGGCCAGTGTATGTCAGTTTGGAGTGTGACATGTGTCAGTGTGTGTGTCTGAATGCACATTGTGTGTGTTTAAAAAAAAAAAAAGCGTGTGTGAGTCAGTTAGGACAAGTTTGATTTAAAAAATAAAAATAAAAACAAATTATACTTAAATTTTTGAGAGTATTATACATATGTAGTTGCTTCAATGTTCTGAGGTCTGTAAGTATTGCACTATTTGGTCCTGCCTCCTTCCCTGTCCCTCTGAACCGCGATTGTCCCCAAGAAGAGCAGTCCTCCATCACACAGACCTGCTATCTTCACTGCCTGCACACCAGAGTTAAAGTCCTGTCTTAGTACTGCAATGTAAACATTATTTTACATTGCAAGACTGAGAGGGACAGGGACACGTCACTAAGACCACTTCAATGAGATGAAGTGGTCTGAGTGCCTATAATGTCCCTTAAAGGCAAAGCCAGGGAAAACAAACAAGGAGGAAAAATTTAAACATTGTTTTATTTCTCCTTCTCTTTATGCTTTATCTATTCGGACTGCCATATGCACTGACAATGCTCTTTGTCATTTTACACAGCGTGGGAAAATTCCAAAGAACTTTCCCACGCTGTGTAATTTGACTCTTAACACTCTGGATGGATTTCAAGCCATCCAATCAAAGTGTTTTGAGTCATTTTACACAGCACGGGAAAGTTCTTTGGAATTTTCCCACGCTGTGTAAAATTACAAAGAGCACTCTGATTGGCTTAAACCAAGCAATTAGAGTGTTCTTAGCCTAATTGCATGGCAAGGCTAGGGGTGGGGGCTGGGAGGGAGGACAGTAGCCCCCCCCCCCCTTGTGATTTATGGCCCCAGCCCACCGCACATATTACAAGGAGGGAGTTGCGAGCCAGTAGCTCCCTCCTTGTAATAAACGGAATTAACAAATGAACACTGATATTAAGTGTTTGTTCGTCTGAAATTTCTATTCATTCATTCATCTTTTTTCAGAGTGTTTAACTGGGCATGTGCGGGAATTTTGCAGTACTATCTAGTGTGGGCAGATGACGTGTCCCACTCAATTCTATCTATATAGATACAGAGATATATATATATATATATATATATATACACACACACACACACACACACACTACACAAGATCCAGCGCACTCACCTATCCACTAAACAGCAACTTCAATGTTGAAAGATTTTATTCGTTTTTTTAAAAACTCCTAATCTAGGCTGTAACGGCTACCCTGCTGTAGGGGGGTACATTGATGTTGTGGCAGGCTTATGCAATGTATGATCATATAATGTAACTAAACCCCCATTATTTTTGCCTAGATTAGGTGTTTTTAAAAAAACTAATAAAATCTTTCAACATTGAAGTTGCTGTTTAGTGGGTAGGTGAGTGCGCTGGATCTTGTGTATTGTATTATTTGGTCCCCAGTAGCACCCTCATTTATGCATGTTCAGGTGCGTGCAGCCAACCCCCCTTGTTTCATATATATAAGTCAGGTAGAATGGCTGCATTCACGGATTTTCCAATAAAAATTTACTTTTATTCAAATTCCCATAAAACAAATCGACGTTTCAGTCCAGCCTGTGGACTTTCATCAGGATTATGATTAAGTCCACAGGCTGGACTGAAACCCGAAGGTGTGTGTGTGCCATTAAGAGAACACATACCTCACTGCCATTGCACTTTCCCCCGACCCGGTCCCTCCCAGAGGAGTTCCATGACCCTGTTTTTACTGTTTCCCATTTTTTTTTTTGGTATGTTACCCAAGGCGCCCAAATCTCGTCTAGTTTGTGCCGTTGTCGAAAGTTGGTGGCCCCTATAAGTTCCATACTATGGTAAATATCCACTCTATCTTTCAGTGTTTGTATTGAAGGAATATGGGTACTTTTCCAGTTTAAAACTATGAGATGGCGTGCCGCTAGTGAAATGATTTTGCGTAATGCCTTTTGTGCAAAAGACCCTGCTTTAGTGGGCATAAATAAGAGGTAGTTGCTTGGAGTGAAGGGCACCCGTTGGAGCTTCAGTGATGAGTAGGTTTTCCACCTCTCTCCAGAGTGAACCTATTTTCGCACATGACCGCCAGATGTGAAGCATGGTGCCTTCTTCCAACCCACATCTCCAGCACGTTGAGGGCACTGAAGGGTAGATTTTGTGTAGGCGATCTGGGATTAAGTACCACTGGTATACTAGTTTGCCGTGTGCTTCAACTTGGTGATAGCACTGTGTTACCCCCTTTAGGGCGTTCAGAGACTCTAGTCAGGCCTCATCTGAGAAGGATATGCCGCAAGCTATTTCCCACCTCTCCTGGAAAGAGAATATGTTGAAGTAGACCGCTACCCAGCAGGCTATTGTAAGCAATTTAGGTTTTAGTGGAGTTTTCCAGCATTTTTATAAACAATTGCAATCGAGGTGGTATTCCCCTATAAAGTTGCTGAAGCGTCTCTAGATGTTAGAGGAGTAGGTCTTTTATTTGTAGGTACATAAGTAAATAGTTGGGGGGTAAGTGAAATTGGGCCACTAGAGTTGGGAATGGAATAATGGTGTTGCCAACTATTAGTTGGGAAGCTTGAGATATTCCAACCTCACGCCATTTCTGGAGTTGTAACTAGGGGGATATGGACTGTAGAGACTGTAGTGGGGCGTCTGGTAGAAATAATTTGCTTAGATTCTGATTTAGGAGCAGTGTGTCCCACGTGTTTACCATAAGAGTGGTGGTGAGAAATGCGGCAGGCAACGTTGACCTAAGGTGTTTGGGTGTCCAGAGGTGCTCTGTTAGGGAGATACCTGGTGTGCGTTGTTGCTCCATGTCCACCCATCCCAATGTGCATTTTGGTGCATGAATGGTAGCAACAGCTTGCAAGATGGATGCATTGTAATATAAGGAAATGATGGGTACGCCCATGCCTCTGTTTTGGGTTGGCAATTGTAGCAAGGTCAGTGGAAGTTTGACTTTCTTGTTGGCTCAGAGGAACTGTGTAAGCACCCTCTGCAGCATTTTGCAGTAGGAAGGGGGTATAGAAATGGGGAGCAGTCTGAATATATACAATATTTGTGGCAGTATCATCATCTTAGTTGTGTCGATTTTCCTTGCCGATGATAAAGATACTGTTTTCCATTTATTAAGCTCGGTTCTACACTTCGAGATAAGTGGTGTATGGTTATGTTTGAAAATATTTGACGTGGTCTTAGTAAGATTTATTCCCAGGTACGTGATGTAGGAAGCCAACCATTCCAGTGGGAAGGCAGGTTTTAGGTATGTTAGTTTTGTCGAAGGCGGTTAATAGTAATCGCCTGGCATTTTGAGAGGTTTAACCTATAAAATTAAATTGTTCCATAAAAAGCCAAAAGAGAGAGACTAGCTGGCAGTGATAGGCTGGGATTACCCAAGGTGAGGATTATGTCATCGGCAAACAGTGAGAGCTTGTGTTCTGTGTTGCCTATGATAATTCCACTGATGTCCAGACTGTTTCTTATTGTCTGTGCCAGTGGCTCCAGGGATAGGATAAGCAAGGGGGGGGAACAGGGGGCATCCCTGATGTGTGCTGTTCGTGATGCCGATAGGACCTGGGTGGTTGTAGAACGCCATAATCCCTTTTATGGCATCCAGAGGGATCACAAATTTTTCCAAGACCCTTGACATATAACCCCAGTGGAGCCTATCGAAGGCCTTCTCTCATTAAGCGCGACAAGAAGGCCTCCAGTTTTAGTTTTGTTCAAGTGGTCTATAAGGTTAATCAGTTTCCTGGTATTATCCAAGCTTCGGCGGCCTCTCAAAAAACCTGATTGGTCGTTGGTTATCAGTTTAGGCAATAAAGTGGAGAGTCTGTTAGCTATTAAGTTGGCGTATACTTTGGTGTCGCTGTTCAAACGAGATATGGGTTGAAAATTTGCGCACTGTGTGGCTGGTTTGCCAGGTTTTGGTTGAGTAGAAATGTGTGCTTTTAACATTTCTGCTGGTCGTTGTCCTGCCGAAAAACTGCCGTTAAACAGGGTGACAATATGGGGGGAGAGCACAGCTAAGAATGATTGATAATAAAAGTTGGTCACTCCGTTGGGTCTTGGGGATTTACCAGGCGGGAGTTTGGCAATGCTTTGCGTAATCACCTACACAGTGAATGAGACGAGCAGGCCAGCTGAGTCCTTTATGGACAGTCTAGGGAGTTTTATCTTGTCCATGAAGGTGTCTATATAGTGTATGGTCAGTAGTGTGGGGATCTGAGTCAAGGTTATATAGGGTACTGTATTTGTAATTTGTATTTGCGAATTTGTCAGTGATTGCTTGAGGGTTTAACATTTTTGCCTTGTTTGGGGGGGCTAGGAAGGTTATTCTGGAGTTGCAAAAATAAGATTTACCTAAACACACAAATCGAGAGAAAAAACTCATAGGGAAGTAATGTTAATTAACAATTAGCCCCTTATTTCAATGTTGCACTCATAACATTGGAGAAATATTCAGGCTCATCAATAATGCATGGACTCTCATGGATTCATCATTGTTCGTATGTCAAGTGATGCATGAAAAAGATAAACATAATACAGCGCTACTATAAAATAAAATCATACGCTTTAATAAATGCACTTACAGTGTACAAGGAGTTAAAAAGCCCATCAATACAATTCTGCAATCCCAATCTATATTATTATTATTATTATATTTATATAGCGCCATCAAATTCCGCAGCGCTTTACAATGGGTGGACGAACAGACATGTAGTTGTAACCAGACAAGTTGGACACACAGGAACAGAGGGGTTGATGGCCCTGCTTAAATGAGCTTACATGCTAGAGGGAGTGGGGTAAAATGACACAAAAAGGTAAGGATAGTATTGGACCAGTGACAGTTGCAGTAGAGGAATCATTTTAATTAACAGTTTAATTGATACGCTTTTATGAAGAAGTGGGTTTTTAACAATTTTTTTGAAGGAGTGGAGACTGGGTGAGCATCTAACGGAGGAGGGAACCGAGTTCCACAGGAACAGTGCAGCCCTCGAGAAATCTTGAAGGCGAGCATCAGAGGTGGGAGTACGAACAGAAGATAGATGTAAGTCTTCAGCAGATCGTAAGGGCTTAGACGGGACATACTTGTGTATAAGGGAGGTGGGAGGTGGGAGCAGCATTATGTAGCGATTTGAAAGCAAGAACCAGAATATTAAATTGAGCTCTATATGGTGTAGAGTAGAAGGTTCTTCACAGTAGTAGTAGGTAAAAAGACCATATGTGTATAAAACAAAAGTTAAAAACAAACTCTACGTGTTTCGTCTAATATATTTGACTTCATCAGGAGAGAAAATTAAATGGCATACAGATAAAGTGTTTAGGTATATCTTATCTTTCCATGTACATTGAGGAGTGAGAGGACTCCTTTGTTATACCAAATCAAAAGGAAGTAATTATCGTTTTACATTCATTGTATATATACTGCACCTGGGTGGTCTAATCTTGTTATTCTGGAGTTGGCTAGTCTCTCCTTCAGTCTGGAGGCTAACAGACTTGTTGCTTGTATTTTTGTTTGAATCTTTTAGGTATGTGGCTTCAGAGATTTTGTATTCTCGCACGTATGGGAAACAAGCCATTTTGAGGATGATGCAATAGTGTTGCAAGATTACAAAAGTACACAGTACAGGATGGTGTATGTAGAATTTATTTATTGATGTCTCCAGAATTAAGAGGTTGAGTTGTTTTTTCATAACACCTTTTTGCAACATTTATGCTGTACATAATTCAAAATTTTGTTAAAGAGCTGCCCCTCCCCCCCCACACACAATTATATCCAGTTTTTACTTGAGAGCAGCCTGCAGGTGGTGGAGGAAAAGGTCTCCAGGGCAACATCATCCACTGTTTGCCTGTTCTTTCCACTGGGACTTTATGAAACTGAAACAAACGAAAGTAATTAATAAGGAGTCATCTAGCTGGTAACTGATAAGATGGGAATTAAATTGGCATAAGACTGTAATCCTAATCAGTTTACATTATTTTTCTTACACCATTGATCCATGTGTCATAGGAGAACTATTTGTTTATATTATTTATTATTTGATGTTCTGCAATTGAAATGAGTACATTTTATGCACCTACCTGTTGAGATGGATGTTTGCTACAGTTTGTTTATGTTGGTACCATTATTAGCATTTATAGTGTATCACTGTACAATTGGGAAATAGATAGTACAATATACACAGACCAGTAGAAAAGGTAAAAAGTGTCCTGCCCGTGAACTGAAATCTTGCCACGAAGCTCTTTCACAAAGTACTTAGCTAGATAGCCTATGGACTTACAATTTTAAAGGTTAATATTGGAAGCTATAGGTGATGACCAGAGAGAATAAAGAATAATTATAGCTATTGGTAACCTGTGTAAGTAATGAAGAGATAATGGAGTTAGATATCAAACAGCTGGAGAAGCATTCTATTAAGTTTGTTGGTAGTGCTTAGAGAAAATTAAGTTGCTCTGTATGTTCTGTTTAATTTGTTTGCAGCCTAGAGAAAAGGAATGGAGATTAGACCGTTATATCAGGGCTTGACAAAATTTTTTGAACCCCTTAAGGACACATGACATACCTAAGGTGGATACCTGGAAGGTAGCTAAATGATTTAGTTGTTGAAGGCATGGAACCGTGTTCCCCTGTTGGCGTCTGAGCACTGGTCCCTGCTTGTGCGAAATTCTCTTTGGAGATGTGTCGCCGCTGGGTTGGTGCAAACCGTGGTTGCGTGCCCGGGAATCTTCATAAAGGCTTTGCCCCGCGGAGCATGAGGTGTAGGGCCTTCACCATTCCAGTCGTATTTAGGTGTCCGTATCCTGGTGTCCTCTTGGATAGTATGGCAGCAGCTCTTGCCTGGACACCCACTTATCTCCATGTCAATAGTGGGCACTGAGCTTTCCTCAGTGATATTCCCCCAGGCCTTTGGCCAAAAATGGGTTCGGGCCGAGATAAAACCAGCCAATCAATGGGGCACAGACGTAGCAGGCCCATCCTGGGTTGTGTATTAAATGAGTAATGGAGAGTATGGGCAGAGTCCCCTAAATATCTGTAGGTCCTCAAGGTCTCCTATGACATAGGACCCCTAGACACCAACCCTTTCTGGCAGTGTAATACTGTGTGGATAACCTGAATATGGACTGGCAGTCCCTAAATGCCCAGCAGGCAAAATAGTGGTTTAAGCTGAAGTTGTTCCAGTGATTTATAGTGTCCATAAAAGCAAGATATACTGAGCGATACCTTCTTTAAATTGTGAATTGGTAAGCACAAGCACATATATAATAGATAATAGATCATCATCGTCATACCACCTGAAGGGTATTGTACCAATGGTCTCTTTCAGGAGTATGGTTAAACCATAGTCAACTCAATAAATCTCCCCATAGATGCTGGTAAAATGGAATAGTGTCAGCATAGACTGGTCTCCCATACCAGTTGGAGGCAGAGTTAGGTCTGTTTAGCTTTTAATACATGCCATTTACAGCGACTTATACCAGAGTAGTCTCACCTGAGACCCATAGCTGGACCAGAATGTATATACTGTAAAGCACCTCAATCTTAGAGCCCTGTAGAGCCTGTATAACCGAGTCACATATACAC
This sequence comes from Pelobates cultripes, assembly GCA_933207985.1. Lineage (NCBI taxonomy): Eukaryota > Metazoa > Chordata > Amphibia > Anura > Pelobatidae > Pelobates > Pelobates cultripes. The sequence continues at coordinate 146,295,155 of OW240919.1, forward strand.
GTAACTCAGTGTTCCGAGATGTATACTGCCATTTAAAATTCTCAGTTAACTGTGGTATAAACTGTCATAAACTCACATTAAGCTGTGATATATAAACACTGTATTGAAACTCATCAATCTGTGATCTAAACTGTGATATATTCATAGACAGAAAAAACAGTGATCAGATGAACTGTATAAGTTCATAGACATAGAGAATACAGTGATTTGATGAACTGTATAAATTAATTGACATAGAGAAAACAGAGATTTGCTAAAAAGATTATGGAAGACTTGTAGAAATCAGCCGGTGAATCCTAGCATGGCAACAATAGGCAAGACCCGGTCACTGTGGTTGGAGGAGGGGTCGCGAGCAGGCGCATACTCCTCTAGCCGGTCTGACTCCCGCGGCTTCTAGAAAGAGCCGATCACGACGAGGCGGCCACGTGCGCAAGCTCCTTAGAAGGAGCCGACCGCGAGTACCCCGGAAGGCTCACAAGGGAGCTCAGGGAATCAGAGGAGGCAGCCAGGAGGCTAGTCTCCAGAAACCCAGAGAGAAACACTTGTCGCCCGCGGTTAGCAAGGGCGGAACAAGTAACAGAAGGGTGTTAGCGAGTTGGGTAGCGAGGGTGGGAGAGATAAAACCAAAGGGAGCAAACCGAATAGGAATGCCTAGGAACCCCCAAAAAAACACCACAAAGTAAGCGAAAATCTCCCCAAAGAAAACCAGGGGAAGCAAAGAAGAGCCAAAAGGGCACAATCCCCAAAAAACTAAGCATAATAATAAAATCATAAATAAAACATGATGAAAATAAATCATCACTAAATCCCAAATACGCTAAAGGTAAAATAAATCATAGTAAACCATGATTAATATAAATAATCAATAAATCATAATAAAACCCAAAACCACCCACTAGAAGCAGGGGCAGTGGTACTCTGACCTGTGCACTAAACTGATCTGAAAATATAGAAAAACAGAGAATAGTGCAGACCATCTGAACTAAACAAAGTATATATAGGGGGTATGAGGGAAAAAACTCACATTGACCAGAGCCCTATCACCCCTGGCTCTGGGTTTGTAATGCTCCACTTGAGAGGGAAAATTCCCACACTGGTAGGCTTCCAAATGGTGTGTTAACTTGAAAACTGGTTAAGCTGTGCAATATAGGACAGAGAGAGGCAGGACCTCCAATTGAATAGTACCGAATACACTTTATTAAAAGACAACAGTTAAAAACTCTTACTTTGCGAGTGGTGGGTTATGCTGACATAGCTACCCACATAAAAGCATATAAACGGCTGATAGAAAGTCACTTCCTGGTTTCGTCCGTCCCAATCACTTCCGGGTCCGCCTCTCTCGTTGTAAGAAATTATGACCCTCTTACAAGGATATTCTTTTAGGGAATGTGTGACAAATAAGACATAAACACAAGTGTATAATAAAATGTATTGTAAATATTCATTTAAGGAAACTGTTAGATTTTAAAAGGATATACACATGACATTATACATTATATCCGGTACATAATCAAAAGCTACATAATAAAAAGGCAATACTTAAACATTTAAATGCAGGTCTTCCCCTTGCGCCTTCATCTTGGGTAATCTGGGACAGCCTCTCTCAGTTCACCATGGCCCTGCTTGCTGCGTTGTCCTCTCCAAAGAGAGAGAGAAAGAGAGAGAGCCTTCCTTGGTTGTTGTCCTTTTAAAGACTGATTCTTGGAGTAATAAACTACAAGTCCCAGAATCCCTTTTCCCTCCCTAAAGTGGTTTATCCCGCCCTCTTTCTCCAGAGAGTTCTGTCTTTACACAAGTCTTTCCCTTTGATCTCTTCCCCCTAGCTATACTGTAATGTTCTGAAAGAAGTGACCAGTTAGGGTTGGTTTCTGGGTGGGTTAGACTGCTTGGGAAAACACACACTTCCATGGTTACACCTAGATGTCTATTACTCTGATCTCCTGATAACATGCAAGGAATACTGGAGGGGAGCTTTTGTTTTAGCTGGGTGTTGTAAAATGCAACTGAAAGCTTTGATCCTTATCACACTGTTATCAAGTAAATGACCCCAACTTGTGAAACCAGTCACATACACAGAACGTTAGCTGCAATATTGCAGTTTGGAATATCAATTTCTTACATCGTGATGCGTTTCGTCCGCCTCCACAGGCTTCCTCTGACAACGTCATGGGTATCTAGCCCTTCCTTTTAAATGTCATACTCCTCCCCTTCTATTATTCCATTGGTCCGGGGGCGTGGTTTCCTTATAAAGGGCTGGTTTCATCTTTCCCTTATGAGAATCTGAATCCTATTCCCCTCCTACTTTTGCATATGCATGTTTAATCAGGAAACCATTATTTAATTCAGAGCTAATATCCAACCTACTGTTGCACATAATTACTAAATTAAACACACAAAATGTTATACATCAATTTAACCTTATATTGATTTATATGTAAATGTTAAAACAAAATAAATATAATGTATAGCTTATGTAAGCCAGTGCTCCACCTAGAGATCCAAATGTAGATTTTTTATTTAACAATGATCAGAGATATCTCTGTTATAATTAAGAATTAAGTGTTACTCAATCCAAATATATAATTTAAAGGGATATTCACCTTCATACTTATCACATATGGTATAACAGCCCAATATGGAATACAAATCTATAATTTTCCTAAAAGGTAGTGGATCTAAAACTTTGGATCAATAAGGGAGATCCTGCTAACACAGAGATATTGTAGAAGATAATGAATGAGGTTACTTTCTGTGACAGAACCCTCTGTCTGGTTATTGTGGTGGATTCGTCTGTTTCTGCCCCGTTCGTGTAAATGGCTGTTTTCTATAGCCCAGCCATACGAATGACTGTTTTTCCCGAACAAACCTACCGAACGGACGGCCACCCAGGAGAAGAAGTGTGCTGCTGGTTAACCTATTGATCCCAATTAGAACGTTGTGCTTAACCGCAGACACTTCTCAATTAAACCGAATTCAGGGTGGTCGTCGTTCGTATGTCGACCACGAGGCAGCGGCCATTTTAAACCACGCGAAAGCCCAGTGGTGTTCGGCTCTATTTTCATGGAACTAAAAACGGACACTTTTTCTGCCGAACACCGCTGAAACAACGGAACGCCTGGCTGCCTCCACGAAAGCGTACGAACACCGGCCGTTCGGGAGTTTTGAAACACACGAAAGGACTTAACCCAGATAGCCTTCCAATGGAGTCAATCGCATACCGAAAGACTGTAAGAACTTTGACTCCATGGCGATTGAACTATGTGTGTGGGATCTGAGCACTATTCGTTAATAATATGCACTCAGATCCAGGCTATCTGAGGATATGTGATGCGAATATATAATAAAAGAAGTATCAGATCTGAGATACTTCTGAGAGATCTGATACTTCTTTTATTATTTTTTATTTTGTAACAATAAAGTTTATAGTTTTTACTACTTTATTTGTTGTTCCTGATACATCTTGAATCCTGACCTATATCCTTTGGTGGTGATCATACCACCACATGCTGTCTATACCAGAGCAAGATATTTGCTCTGAAATTTGTAAGTAGGATACTTTTCCTTTATTTGCACACTTTTTAATACTACACTATTGGATTTTATTTCTATTTTTATCTTTCCATATACCACTTTGGAGGATTGGATACCGCATTATACCATCACTTGATATCCTGAGACGGGGATTATACCGTCTAGGCGCTATACGGCAGAGCTCTGAGTAGCTCTGCAAAGTGTGAGTGAGTCTTTTATAAGCTTTTATATACTCTTATTTCACTTGAAATATTGCACTATTATTGTTCTGTACTTTTTTGCCTTGAAGGTTTCATACATTCCTAATTAGAGGATTCTCTGTATGTATATATTTTAATTATTATTTGCACTGTTTGGGCGCGGTTTACCACTTTTGTCTCTTCAGATCCTGTTTGACCCTCAATGCGGAGCTTCTGTCTCGTTATTGGGGGGATTTCTTCTTTGCGCTTAGAGACTGCTGATTGGAACCGAAAACCACTTGGTGGATATCGTTGTTCGGCAGCTAGCAGCAGTTTGAGGATTTCCATTCGGGAGTTTGGAGCCTTTCACGGATCCCGGTCGGGAGATTGCCGCTTCCCCTGGTTATGGTTCGTGTATTACAATTGATGCGAACGGATTACTGAATTTGCGAAAGGGGAAGGTGAACTAAACGGCGGTTTCTCTTAAAGACACCAGGGGGTGTCTTAACACTTTCCATACTCCTTCTTGTCTAAAGAAGTGTTCTCATTAGAACCAAGATATAAAGAGACAGTAATGGATACATTTTAAATAAAAAATACATTCAAATAAAATACATCATATTAAAAAGCCTGGTTTCTGAATAACAGAAAACTGCCTATATACATAACTAGACTGTAGAGAAGAGATCATATGTACATAGATATTCTTCTAAAAGGAAGAAAGAGAAAATGTTAAACATCATAATATGTTTCTAGAGAAAGAATGTTAAACATCATAATGAGGAAACATACCGAACTTGACATCATAGTTACACAGTTACATAGCTGAAAAGAGACTTGCGTCCATCAAGTTCATCCTACCTCACATTTGTTTTTTGCTGTTGATCCAAAAGAAGGCAAAAAAACCCAGTTTGAAGCACAATTTTGCAACAAGCTAGGAAAAAAATTCCTTCTTGACCCCAGAATGGCAGTCAGATTTATCCTTGGATCAAGCAGTTATTACCCTACATTCAAAGATTATATCCTTGAATATTTTGTTCTTGCAAGTATGTATCTAGTAGCCGTTTGAACATCTGTATGGACTCTGATAAAACATCAATCATAGAAAGTGACAAATCTCAAAGTCCCCATTTAAACCTTTAGGGAATAACGACTTCAATTTAAAACACCCATCTCATCTCTTGTTTTGCCAGTTTATTATCCAAATCCTCCCCCCTCCAATTCCTATTGACTCTCTCAATCCCAATGAATTGGAGCTTTGTAACGTCTCCTTGATGCTTGTGTATAAAATGCGAAGATAAAGGGTGCTCCTTAAAGCCCCTTTTATTAGTACGTAAATGCTCGTCAATGTGGATATGAATTTGTCTAGTAGTTTTTCCCACATAATGCATATTGCATGGACAGATAAGGACATAAATACAATTGGTGGTGTGACAAGTTATTAACTGTTTAACTTGATATACTTGTTTCGTGTTCCCCCTATTAATTCTCTTTTAACACATTTAGGGGCTCCTATAGTCCTACATGCTAGACAGTATCCGCATTGGAAAAAACCCTTTTCTTGATTTAAAAAAGTTTTAATATGATTCTCTTGTTAGGAATTGGAGGGGGGAGGATTTGGATAATAAACTGGCAAAACAAGAGATGAGATGGGTGTTTAAATTGAAGTTGTTATTCCCTAAAGGTTTAAATGGGGACTTCGAGATTTGTCACTTTCTATGATTGATGTCAAGTTCGGTATGTTTCCTCATTATGATGTTTAACATTCTTTCTCTAGAAACATATTATGATGTTTAACATTTTCTCTTTCTTCCTTTTAGAAGAATATCTATGTACATATGATCTCTTCTCTACAGTCTAGTTATGTATATAGGCAGTTTTCTGTTATTCAGAAACCAGGCTTTTTAATATGATGTATTTTATTTGAATGTATTTTTTATTTAAAATGTATCCATTACTGTCTCTTTATATCTTGGTTCTAATGAGAACACTTCTTTAGACAAGAAGGAGTATGGAAAGTGTTAAGACACCTGTTAAGACACCCCCAGTGTCTTTAAGCAAAACCGCCGTTTAGTCGACCTTCCCCGTCTGTAATATCAATAAGCTCCGTTCGCAAAACCTGTAGTGCACGAACCAAATGCAGGGGAAGCGTCAATCTCCCGACCGGGATCTGTGAACGGCTCCAAACTCCCGAACGGCAATACACAAACTGCTGCTAGCTGCCGAACAATAACATCCACCAAGCGGCTTTCGTTTCCATCCAGCAGTCTCTAAACATGAAGAAGAAATCCCCCCAATAACGAGACAGAAGCTCCGCATTGAGGGTCAAACAGGATCTGGCTTTACTGTGGGCTACCTGCCCGTATTTATACACTCCCCTTGGGGACCAAATGGGATACTTAAATGACAGATAAATATGGGGACATTCCAGACACACAGTCACAGTTTTTACCCACAATGCACTATGATTCCCTCCCCTCTGCCCTGGAGATAATTACCAAGTAACTCAATTATCTCCAGGACAAAGCCAGTTGCCATTTTAAATATAAAACCAGTGCACCTTATTAGCGAATAGCGCTCAGATCCCACACACATAGTTCAATCGCCATGGAGTCAAAGTTCTTACAGTCTTTCGGTATACGAATGACTCCATGGGAGGGCTATCTGGGTTAAGTCCTTTCGTATGCTTCCAAAACTCCCGAACGGCCGGTATTCGTATGTTTTCGTGGAGGCAGCCAGGCGTTCCGTTGTTTCAGCGTTGTTCGGCAGAAAAAGTGTCCGTTTTTAGTTCCATGAAAATAGAGCCGAACACCGCTGGGCTTTCGCGTGGTTTTAAAATGGCCGCTGCCTCGTGGTCGACATACGAACGACGACCACCCTGGGTTGTAGCTGGGTTGTAGCCCAACCTTGACAGTAGCGTCCTAATGTGAGAAGTGAATTCAGCTGTGGTGAGTGGGTGCCCCTGGAGTAGCAATAGTGGAGTGTTTGAGTGTGTGTGGTGACATACGAGAATTAAGCTTGGAAGGATACTGTGTCCAGAATAAAGCCCAGGAAAACCAGTTTGTTAGAGTTTACTCGGTGACAGGGTTACCCCTAGTGTGGTGCAGAGGTCTGTGGTGTTGTGAATGCTACTTGGTGTGTGTGTGTGACCCTAGTTCTGCCAACAAAAACATGAACTAGTAGATAATGGAGGAACACCTGACTTTATTTAGGAGCAGCCAACATAATGTTACAGTGAAAATGTAAAAACAGCTAAGGGCTGCTCCTTGCCCCATAATTAAGCTGGGTAGAAAAATAGTACCTGTTGTGCAATTTTAAACTGTGTAAGTGTCAAAGTGAGGGGTAGGAGCTTGAAGGCATATGGTGATGTCATCATTACAGCATGCCTTGCTGCCTGCTGTAATGATGTCATGCATAGCATCATTGAATTTGCATAGTGTAGTGAAATCTCCTCAGCGGGTATGAGAGAGTTTATGCCTGAGATGGAAGAAGAATGAGGTGCAGAGAGCTCAATGATTAATCTTTTATTTGAGTATTAATGTACGGCTATTCCAATGGGATTGGTTCGCCAGGATGAGAAAAGAGAATTAGTGAAAGGGGCCAAACATGAAGCCTGCTTTGGTTTCTTTGGATAGTAGGTGGTCCACCGTAAAAGGGGCATAATCGGCTTAGAACAGGTTAGGACATTTTAGTGTGCCTATGGGGATGGTGATGGGTCCCGTGTGAAATCCCTGTGAGAAACCTGCCACCAGATCATCAACCAAAAGCCTTGTTGGGTGGGAGCGTAGTTAGAAAGTAGTAATGTGAATATGACCTAGATCAGTTATTTGTTAGGTGACAGTCGGGCCGGACACATAGTCTTAGTTTGTGCTCTGAAGCAAATGGAGCCGACGTGTAACAACCGACATGCGCTGAAGCTGCATGCATCAGTATTAAAGTTGTTTTACACCTGCACCTTGCCCAGAAACACAATGGGTCTACCCAGCTTGTCCCTCTGCACGCTTTCCTGTCTGGTGTGTGGGGTGAAGGAGTGGTGGGAAGGGTCCGCTTCGCAAGGGCACAAGTCTGTAGAGTGAGATGTGGAGCAAGTGGCATAGGATGGGGGCCTCAATCCCGCAAAATGGCGGCAGAATAGTTCTGTGTCCATCTGGTACCAGTCTATTTTAAAATTAAATTGAGCCAGATGAGTTCCCGCCTTGGCTGACACGGATTTGTGGTAATCGTAGAAAGATACTTAATGCCTAAATCAACCACCTTGTGAGGATACACCTGTAGCGGAGAGCTGGTATTACACAGCCTATCTCCACTTTAGATCCCAGGGAGGTTCAGGAACAAGCAATTATAAATCCATAGGGTAAAGTATCCAGCAGGCAAAATAACACAGCAGTTTCCCAACAGCAATCCCAATAACTGGACGACACACAGGATCAGGAGCAGAACTAAAGATTTATTCACACAGTGGCCTTATAAAGCCTGCTCCCATGCAAGGGAGGGATTTCCATTAATTTGTACAGTAGCCAATCCTGCTCTGGTAACCGCCCACACATCTCCTCCCCTCAGCCTGCATCATAATCCCCTTATCCAGCACACCAATTCCCCCCGTTTCTGGATGTACCCCTAAACTTAGGGGTACCACTTTAAATTATACATTCCCTGGTAGCCCTGATCTGGGTGAACAACATATCCAAAAATCACCCAGATCAGACCAGGGGTTCGGGAAATTCATGGAGGGAATAAAATGACCGACCGCACGGGAGAGAACAGCCGAATGGGGTTCCATGCGATGTTTCCGACTGATGTAGGCTACGGGGTGTTCTCCGCCATCTGCCCCGACTTGGCTTAAAACTGCTCCCAATCGGTCGGTCCTGGAGTAAGGGAATAAACTGCACGAAAGCCTCTTGCTACAGAGACTAGGGAGGGTTTGCCTGAATCCCCTCGAACGGACCGGGCTTGTGGAGGTCTCAGCGGTGTTCGCCTAGTCGAGTGCCCAATTTGAGTTCCAGACACTCAACGGCAAAACACCGCTGTTTGGGAGTTTTAAAATGGCCGCCGCCACGTGTTCGTTTCCCGAATGGCGGCCACCCCCGAGAACAAAGGACGGCTACTCAGCTTGTCAATTACCCGTTCGCAACAATGTTGCAACGGGTAATTGAAGGCACACTTCACACAGGGGAGGTCTGACTGTTCGGTAGTTTCATTCAAACAAACTAATGGAATGAAACTACCTAACATTCAGACGAATACAATACATTTAACACATATAACTTTGCTATTTTACATGAATGCATTCAAACACATGTAATTCTCAGGACAGCCCAGTGCCATCCGCTACACTGCTCCCCTTTGCCCACAAGCCGGCATACAAAGTCTGAACCAACACGGATCGGCTTGGGGATGTCCGGGGAGGCTCACGGATCATTTCTCTAGGTCGGTTTGTCTTGACAACCCGTCAGCGTTCCCATTCTGTTTGCCCTGGCGGTACTGGATGTTAAAGTCAAAAGGCTGCAGCGTCAAACTCCAGCGCAGCAGCCTGGCATTGTCCCCAGCCACCCGGTTTAGCCAGACCAACGGGTTGTGATCCGTGAGCAAGCAAAAGGGCTGTCCATACAAATATGGCTGCAATTTCTTCAAGGCCCACACCACAGCCAGGCACTCCTTTTCGATGGCGGCGTAGCTCACTTCTCTGGGTAGTAGTTTCCGTCTGATGTAGGCTACGGGGTGTTCTCCGCCATCTGCCCCGACTTGGCTTAAAACTGCTCCCAATCCAAACATAGAAACGTCTGTGTGAACAAGAAAACGTTTAGTTGGATCGGGAGCTGCCAAGACAGGGGCATTAACAAGTGCATCTTTCAACAGGTTGAATGCCTTCTCACACTCCGGGGTCCAGGTTACTTGGCGGGGTAAATTTTTGCGGGTAAGATCAGTAAGGGGTTTGGCCAGGGCACTATAGTTGGGGACAAACCTGCGGTAGTATCCGGCCGTCCCTAGAAAAGCAAGGACCTGGGTTTTTGTCCTGGGGGTGGGCCATTGGGCTATTGCCTCTACCTTAGCAGGTTCAGGTTTCTGCTTCCCACACCCCACTCTGTGCCCGAGGTACTGTACCTCTGCCATCCCTATACTGCATTTAGCTGGCTTCAGGGTTAATCCGGCTTCTCGGATTCTATCTAACACCGCCCCTATGTGGGCCAAATGTTCCTCCCAGGTGTTGCTAAAGATGGCTATGTCATCTAAATAAGCACAAGTGTAATCCTGAAATCCATCCAGGAGTCGGTCTACCATCCTCGTTTTCATCCCAAACGGCATTACCTTAAATTGGTATAAACCGAATGGGGTGACAAAAGCGGATTTAGGAATGGCCTCGGGCGCCAGGGGAATTTGCCAATACCCCTTACATTGATCAGTGGTCGTGAGGTAGTGACCTCTAGCCATCCTGTCCAGTAATTCCTCTATCCGGGGCATAGGGTATGCATTGGATACAGTCTTTTCGTTTAACCTCCTGTAATCCACGCAGAAGCGGGTTTTGCCATCTCGCTTGGGTACGAGGACTACAGGGGAGGCCCAGGGGCTATCTGACAGTTCAATCACCCCTAGGTGGAGCATCTCCTCAATCTCTTTACGCATGCTTTCCTTCACCGCTTCAGGGATGCGATACGGGGTTTGGCGCATGGGAAGCTGCCCTGGGGTCTCTACCCGGTGAGTGGCCAAAGGAGTGTACCCAGGTATATTGGAGAATGTGTCCTGTTTCTCCCTTAATAACTGTTGTACCTCGATGGACCGCAGAGCCCCATCGCATGGAACCCCATTCAGCCGATCCCCCAGAGTAACTTCCCCCAAATCCCCGGACAGTCTGCCGTCCCCCAGGAGATCTGGGAGAGGCAGGCTGTCGAACTCTTCATTGGAGGGGGCTCAAATCGCGGTTACCTCCTCTGAACGTCCCTGGTAGGGCTTCAACATGTTCACGTGGATCATACGTCGCCCCCCAGTCCCTGTACAGGCGCCAATTATATATGTGGTGTCGCATGTCTGCTCCATCACTTTATATGGGCCCTGCCAGGAGGCCTGCAGCTTGTCATGTTGGACTGGTTTTAAAACTAGAACTTTCTGCCCAACCTGGAAGCTGCGGTCCCTGGCGCCCCTATCATACCATGTGCGTTGGCGCGTTTGAGCCGCCTGGAGGTTCTCTCGGACTGACTTGGTCAACGCTTCCAAACGCTCTAGAAACGCCAGCACATATGGTATGACAGGGGTACCGTCGGTACTCCGGTCACCCTCCCAGTGTTCCCGGATAAGATCCAGGGGTCCCCTTGCTCTCCGCTCAAATGGGGAGAATCCTGTTGATTCCTGCGGCACCTCCCTGTAGGCAAACAGGAGATGCGGCAGAAACCGTTCCCAGTCACTATGGGTGTCGGCAAAAGTGCGCAGCATTTGCTTCAAGGTCCCATTGAACCTTTCGCATAGCCCATTGGTCTGGGGGTGGTATGGGGCACTAATAATCGATTTGATGTCACAAAATTTCCAGAGGCTCTGGGTGACTTCCGCAGTGAACTGGGTACCCTGATCCGAGATTATCTCTTTGGGTAAGCCCATCCGAGTGAAAATCCGCATCAGGGCCTCAGCCACGGTTTCTGCGTGTATGTTAGTCAGGCCAATTGCCTCTGGATATCGGTTGGCATAATCCACTACAGTTAAAATATACCTTTTTCCAGAGGGGCTGGGTGTTTTCAGGGGTCCTATTATATCCACTGCTACTCTGCTGAAGAGCTCCTCTATTATGGGTAGCGGGTGCAATTTTGCCTTCCGCCGGTCCCCTCTCTTCCCTACCCTTTGGCACGTGTCACACGTGTTGCAGTACCTGCGGACTTCCTGACTAACCCCCGACCAAAAGAAACTCTGGGTCAGCCGGTGCCGGGTGCGACTGACTCCTAAATGTCCGGATAGCGGAATATCGTGCGCTATCCGGAGTAAAACTGCGCGATACCGTTGCGGTACCACTAACTGCCTCATTACAATGGGGTCTGACCCAGCTGCCTGCTTGTCAAACTCCCTGTATAGCAACTGGTTATCCCATACAAATTATTTGCCCTCCCCTCCCGGCTGGTCTGAGGTGACTTTGTCTCTATAGATCTGTAAGGTGGGGTCGGTGGCTACCTCAGCTGCAAATTCAGTAGGGGGAGCCCAAGGGGTACATTCTAAAATAGGGGAAGGATCTCTTACCTGGATCTCCGGGAGTGTGTTGTAGATCTGGGTGCGGGCCTGTTGTCGTGTAACCACTGGGTGTGCCTCTCCGGTTGTTGGGGTCTGGGGTTCAAATGCAGACGTCAGTTGGCCCAAATCGTTCCCCAACAATACCTCTGCTGGCAGCTGGGGCATCAACCCCACCTCCACATTCCCAAACCCCGCTCCCCAATGTAAATGTACCCGAGCTGTGGGTAGCCGGTATACTGCTCCCCTGGCTACCCTGACCGCTACTGTTCTGCTGGTCTTGGCCTGGTCAGGTACCAGGTGTCTTTTAACCAGTGTGATGGTGGCTCCTGAATCGCGGAGCCCCTGGACTGCTTTCCCCTCCAAGTACACAGTCTGTCTATGATGCTGGCGGTTGTCAGCATTCGCCTGCACAGGATCCGCTTCATGCAATACTTCCCATTGTTCCACTGTGTTTATGGGAATTGCGGTGCCATAGGGACTTGTGGCCTCTGCTTGGTAGTAGTGGGCTGCCTGTCGAGGTGGTGGGGGTAGTCCGGGCCTGATCCAGGTGGAGCGATCTTTTATAATGTCCCCAGCGTTGGCAATGGTGGCACTGTTTTTCTGTGACCGACTGCAAGGCAAAAACGCATGGAACCAATTTCGGCTGTTCCCTCCAGCGCGGTCGGTCTTTTTATTACTTCCACAAATTTCCCGAACCCCTGGTCCGATTTGGGTGATTTTTGGATATGTCACTCACCCAGATCAGGGCTACCAGGGGATGTAATATTTAAAGGGGTACCCCTATGTTTAGGGGTACATCCAGAAACCCAGGGAATTTGTGTCCTGCATAATGGGATTATGAGTCAGGCTAAGGGGAGGAGATGTGTGGGCGGCTACTCATGTATGATTGGATACTGTACTAATGATTGTAAATCCCTCGCTTGGAGAATGCTTTAAAAGAAGGTTGAGTGATTAAAAGTTCAGTTCTGCTCCTGATGCTGTGTGTCGTCCAGTCATTGGGATTGATGTTGGGATATTGTTGGATTGTTTTGCCTGCTGAAAACCTTGCCTTATAGATTTATAATACTTGTTCCTGAGCCTCACTGGGATCTTAAGTGGAGATAACCTGTGGAATATCAGCTCTCCGCTACATTGGTTGGCAGCGCTGGGATCCAGACTCACAAAGGAATAAGGATTAATGGAGATTGATTACTCCACATTAAAACGATCCACACTGAAAGATCTTCTGGAAACAAGAGGTATTCCAGCCAGCAACAAAACAAAGGTAACATCTGAGAAATTATGGCAGAATACCGAACAGAGGATGATTCGGTCAGCGAACAGAGGGATGCGACAGACGGAACGGAGCAAGCAGAGTTCCAAAGGCAGCTCCAATTCAGACTGTCCTTTTATGGGGAGAACCCACCGATGGAGATCATCTCCAAGACGATGACAGAGGTCCAGGAATTTATAATGCGGAAAAGAAGGCCACAAACACCAGAAAGAAGCCCAGCAGTGTCTATGGTGCAAGTGGGTAAGCTGAAAATCCCATACCAGGCGTTTAAAATGTATGTAGAAGCAGAGGAATATATAGATGCATTCCTCCAGGACTTTGAGAGACTGTGAACGCTACATAAAATAAATAGGGAAGACTGGGTCCCCATTTTAGCAGGACGGTTAACGGGGAGAGCGGCTGAAGCATACCGTACCATACGAGATAACGGAAATCAGAGATTACAGCCGGGTAAAAGAATCCTGGCCCGGTATGATATTACACCAGAAGCATACCGGAGGCGCTTCAGGGAATTGAAAAAAGCAGCCAAAGACTCACACACAGAATGGGCTTGCCGATTACAAAGAGCAGCCCTCGGATGGGTACAAGCGAACCAAGCACGGCCCATGGACGACCTATTACAAATGCTGCTGCTAGAACAGTTTTATGACGGGATACTGGCGGACTTGCAGGAGTGGGTGAGAGACCCTAACCCCACATCTATCACAGAAGTGGCTAAAAAGGCCGATGATTATATGGATGCTCGCAGGCAGCACAAGCTGGTGGGTGTTAAACCAGCAGTGCGACCCCTAGGAGGAAACGCACCACCGAGACAACTACCCCCACCAGCTCGTACAGCTGCTCAATCGAGGTTTCGCCAACCCCCCTCTGTGCAATGCCACCAGTGCCAGAGGTGGGGACACTAACTACAAGCGGGACTGCTCGAAGCTTAGAGACCGATCCACGTGGATCCGACCAGGTCCACCATCACTGAGAGCAGCGGCACATCACTACCAGGACGAGACACCCGCCGCTTATGGCTCTGCAGTTCCCGTCACTACCATAGAACAGTGGGAAGTACTACATGAAGCCAACCCGCTACAAGCAAATGCTGACAATCGACAGCATCACCGTCTACTTGGAGGGAAAAGCTGTGCAGGGACTCCGAGATTCCGGGGTCACCATAACCTTGGTCCAAAGCCACTTGGTCTCGGACAAAGCCAAAACCAGTAGGACTGTGGCCGTCAGGGTTGCCGGGGGAGCCGTATGCTGGCTGAATACAGCAAGGGTTAATTTGCATTGGGGTGCGGGGTCGGGAAATGTGGAAGTTGGGTTGATGCCACAATTACCCGCAGAGGTGGTACTAGGGAATGACCTGGGAAAGCTCACCTCTGCTTTTGAGCCCCAAACCACAATCACTGAGGAAGCACATCCAGTGGTCACCAGGCAACAGGCCCGCACCCAGGACTACAATACACTACAGGAGGTTCAGGTAAGAGAGCCCTCCCCTTCCCTAGACTGTGTCCCTTGGGCCCCTCCTAACAAATTTGCGGCAGAGGTGATCACTGACCCCACCCTACAGGTATATAGAGACAAAGTCACCTCTGACCAACCTTGGACGGAGGGGGAAAGATTTGTATGGGATAGGCAGTTGTTATACAGAGAGTCAGACAAGCCAGTAGCTGGGACAGACTCAATTGTGCTAAGGCAGTTAGTCGTACCACAGAGGTACCGAGCCGAATTACTCCGGATAGCTCACGATATTCCGCTATACAGGCATTTGGGGGTCAGTCGGACCCGACACCGACTGACCCAGAGTTTCTTTTGGCCAGGAGTTAGCCATTCCATAGAACAGCCGTAGATATCATAGGTCCCCTTCGGAAACCTAGCCCTTCTGGCAAGAAGTACATTTTAACAGTGGTAGATAATGCCACCCGCTACCCAGAGGCGGTGACCTTGACGAATATCCACGCAGAAACCGTGGCTGAGGCCCTGGTGCAGATTTTCTTCCGGATGGGGTTACCCAGGGAGATCATCTCGGATCAGGGTACTCAGTTCACTGCAGAGGTCACCCAGCACCTGTGGAAATTCTGCGACGGTAAGCCTATAATCAGTGCCCCCTATCATCCCCAGACCAATGGGCTCTGCGAGCAGTTCAATGGTACATTAAAACAAATGCTCCGAACCTTTGCTGAGACCCACCGGGACTGGGAGCGATTCCTGCCTCACCTCCTATTCGCTTACAGGGAGGTGCCGGATTTTCCCATTTGAACTATTATTCGGGAGGAGAGTAAGCAGGTCGCTGGACCTAATTAGGGAGCATTGGGAGGGAGACCGGAGCATAGACGGTACCCTCATTGTACCATATGTGTTGGCGCTCTGAGACAGCCTAGAAGTGCTAACTAGGACGGTAAAGGAGAACCTTCAGGCGGCTCAGATGCGCCAACGCACCTGGTGTGATCGAGGCACCAGGGACAGTAACTTCCAGGTAGGGCAGAAAGTTTTTATTTTAAAACCTATCCGACATAAGTTACAGGCTGCCTGGCAAGGCCCTTATAATTGGCCCCTGCGCATGCTCCATGTAAACATGATGAATCTCTACCAGAACGTTCAGAAGAGGTGACAGCTATTTGTGCACCCAACTCTGATGAGTTTGACAGCCTTCCCCTCCCAGATCTACTGGGATACTGTCAGCGGTCCGGAGATTTAGGGGAAGTTGTGCTTGGAGACCGGCTGAGCCCACAGGAACGTACCGAGGTACAACAGCTGCTAAGAGAGAAGCAGGAGACCTTCTCTAATGTGCCTGGGTACACTCCTCTAGCCACTCACCGGGTGGAAACCCCAGGCCAACTCCCCATGTGCCAAACCCCCTACCGCATCCCTGAAGCAGTGCGGGAGAGTATGCGCAAGGAAATTTGATGAGATGCTCCAACTGGGGGTGATTGAGCCCTCAGACAGCCCCTGGGCCTCTCCCGTAGTTCTTGTACCAAAGCAGGATGGTACGACCCGCTTCTGCGTGGACTACCGGAGGTTGAATGAGAAAACGGTATCAGACGCGTATCCTATGCCTAGGATAGATGAGCTGCTAGACTGGATGGCCAGAGGCCAATACCTCACTACAATATAATCTGTGTAAGGGGTATTGACAGATTCCCTTGGCTCCGGATGCTATCTCTAAGTCAGCCTTTGTCACCCCATTCGGCCTGTACCACTTTAAAGTCATGCCGTTTGGGCTGAAAAACGCTCCGGCTACCTTCCAGCGGATGGTGGACCGACTCCTCAGTGGGTTCCAGTGCTACTTAGACGATACTGCCATTTTTAGCAATACCTGGCAGGAGCACTTGGCCTATATAGGAGCGGTTCTAGACAGGATTGGGGAGGCCGGTCTGACGTTGAAACCGGCTAAATGCAGTATAGGAATGGCCAAGGTACAATACCTGGGACATCGAGTGGGCTGTGGAAACAGAAACCCGAACCAACCAAAGTAGAGGCCGTAGCCCAATGGCCCACTCCTAGGACTAAGACTCAGGTGCTAGCATTTCTCAGGACAGCGGGATACTATAGGAAGTTTGTCCCCAATTATAGCGCCCTGGCCAAACCCCTTACTGACCTGACCCGTAAGAACCTTCCCCGCCAAGTAACCTGGAGTGTGAGCAGGCATTCCAACATCTGAAAAATGCACTCTTGGCAGCTCCCAATCCAACTAAACGTTTTCTTGTTCACACAGACGCTTCTATGTTTGGATTGGGGGCAGTGCTGAGCCAAGTCGGGGCCGATGGCGGAGAACATCCCGTGGCTTACCTCAGTCGCAAGTTGTTACCCAGAGAAGTAAGCTACGCCGCCATCGAGAAGGAATGCCTGGCTGTGGTGTGGGCCCTAAAGAAGTTGCAGCTGTATTTGTATGGACAGCCCTTTTCTTTGCTCACGGATCACAACCCGTTAGTATGGCTAAACCGGGTGGCTGGGGACAATGCCAGGCTGCTGTGCTGGAGTTTGGCGCTGCAGCCCTTTGACTTTAACATTCAGTACCGCCCGGGCAAACAAAATGGAAATGCTGACTGGTTATCTAGACAAACAGACTTGGAAAAATGATCCATGAGCACCCCGGACATTCCCAAGCCGATCCGTGCTGGATCAGACTCTGTATGCTGGCTTGTGGGCAAGGGGGAGCAGTGTAGCGGATGGCATTGGGCTGTCCTAAAAATTACAGTTATTCCTATGTGTTTGGTTGAATTGTAACCTATGTATGTGAAATGTATGCAGCATTCGCTGATTGTTCGGTAGAATCACTGCAAGTTATTATGAGAGTGAAACTACCGAACAGTCAGACCACCCAAGTAGTAAGTGTGCCTCCAATTACCGTTTACACGAATTGGCAATTCGTGTAGTGGGTTCTTTGTTCTCTGGGTTGCCGCCATTCGGGAGATGAACACGTGGCGGCGGCCATTTTAAACTCCCGAACAGCGTTGTTTTGCCGTCGAGTGTCTGGAACTCAAATCGGACACTCTGCTAGGCAAACACCGCTGAGACCTCCACACTGCCCTTAAATTCGGATAGAAACTACCGATCGCCCACCCGTTTGGTAGGAAGAAATATCCGAACAAAGGTATTTATGCGAACTCTCCCTAGTCTCCATAGCCCAAGTCTTTCGTGCAGTTTATTCCCTTTTTCTGTGACCGACCGCAGGGCCAAAACACATGGAACCAATTTCGTCTGTTCCCTCCAGCGCAGTCTGTCTTTTTATTACTTCTAAAGATTTCCCGAACCCCTGGTCCGATCTGGGTGATTTTTGGATATGTCACTCACCCAGATCAGGGCTACCAGGGGATGTATATTTAAAGGGGTACGCCTATGTTTCCTATGTTTAGGAATTTGTGTCCTGCATAATGGGATTATGAGTCAGGGAGGAGGAGATGTGTGGGTGGCTACTCATGTATGATTTGATACTGTACTAATGATTGTAAATCCCTCCCTTGCATGGGAGAATGCTTTAACCCCCTAAGGACACATGACATGTGTGACATGTCATGATTCCCTTTTATTCCAGAGGTTTGGTCCTTAAGGGGTTAAAGGCAGGTTGAGTGATTAAAAGTTCAGTTCTGCTCCTGATGCTGTGTTTCGTCCAGTCATTGGGATTGATGTTGGGATATTGTTGGATTGTTTTGCCTGCTGAAAACCTTGCCTTATGTATTTATAATACTTGTTCCTGAGCCTCACTGGGATCTTAAGTGGAGATAACCTGTGGAATATCAGCTCTCCGCTACAGACATTATAATATAAATATAATATATATATATATATAAATTACATACATACACACACACACATATGTTTTATTAGCATCAACTTTTTTATTTTTTTTTATTTTACACATGCAGGGAGGCTGCCTGTCAGCACAGACAGTTCCCCTGCAGGCAGACACTTGGACACCTGTTGTTACCATACTGTTGAGCGATCACGTGGCCGCGGGTTCGTAATCTGCCGCGGGGAGACTGCCTGGGCTGTCAGACATTCTCCCCACACCAGGAGCAACGCCGATTGCTGCCGGGGGAACAACGGCGATCGGGTAAGGACATCTTACCGTTATGACGGTTCAGGACATTCAGCGGTCCTCATGGGGATTTTTTCCGATGACGGTCCTGAAGGGGTTAATAGTAAAATACACTTCGAGTGACGTTAATTTTATATATATGTATATATTAAAAATAATCAAATGAATTAAAAAAATAAATATAATAAAATTATAAAAATATATTTAACAAAAATTATAAAACCGGTTTTAATTTGTTCTTACTGTGTTTTGATATTAATATACATATATAATACATTCTAAATACATTTAGAATGTTATAAATGCAAATATGTATCTATTAAAAAAATAATTTATATATATATATATAATATATATATATATATATATTATATATATATATATAAATTTTTTTTTTTTTTTTTACATATTTGGTAATTTTATTAATTGCAATCTGAGGGACCTGCCCGACAACCCAGGCAGAAAGTCCAGAGAATTCGGCTCACAAGCCCTGTATTTAACCCTGTAACTTTCCAGGACACCATAAAACCTGTACATGATTTACTGTACATGTACTGTTTTTCTCAGGAGACTTCACTGAACACAAATACTAGTGTTTAAAAACAGTAAAACATATCACAACGATGATATTGTCAGTGAAAATGCTGGGATTTTTTTTTATTTTTTTTTTGCATTTTTCACACACAAACTGTACTTTCACTGACTATGTTGTGATACGTTTTACTGTTTTGAAACACTAATATTTGTGTTCAGCAAAGTCTCCCGAGTATAACAAAACCCCCCATATACAGGTTTTATGGTGTTTTCAAAAGTTACTAAGTCAAGTAAAAGGCTTGAATTTTTTTTTTTTTTTTCAATTTGAAATTTGACCGATCGGTTATGTTGCCTTTGAGAGCGTATGGTAGCCCATGAATGAGAATTACCCCCATGATGGCATGCCATTTACAAAAGTAGACAACTCAAGGTATTGCAAATGGGGTATGTCCAGTCATATTTAGTTGCCACATAGTCACAAACACTGGCCAAAGTTAGCGTTCATATTTGTGTGTGAAAAATGCAAAAAACTAAATTGAATGCTAATTTTGGCCAAAATTAGCATTCAATTTAGTTTTTTGCATTTTTGAAACAAAAAAAAAGTGGCTACTAAAAAAACTGGACATACCCCATTTGTCATCCTTTGGGTTGTCTACTTTTGCAAATGGTATGCCATCATGGGGGTAATTTTCATTCCTGGGCTACCATTTGGTCTCAAAGGTAACAAAACCAGTCTGGCAAATTTCAATGTGTTTAAACTAAAAATGTAATGTGCTATATTTGACCCTCTAACTTTCCAAAACACCATAAAACCTGAACATTGGGGGGTACTGTTTTACTTGTGAGACATCGCTGAATACAAATATGTGTACTTTATTGCAGTAGCAGCTTGTATTGTGACATTCACAGTTAAAATGCCATGCAGAACTAAAAAAATAATTTCTTAAATTCTATTTTTCTTAATTTTATTCATATTAACTTATGTTTATTATACAAATATTTGATGTGACATAAAAGCCCTGCATCTCCTGAACAAAATTATATACGATAAGTGTGGGTGCACATAACATGAAAGAGGCGAATTACGCCTGAACAGATATATAGCGCAAATTCAAGGTTTTGTTTGCGTTTTATGTTTTGATCACAACTTGTACAACTGCCTCAGTCCTTAAGAGGTTAAGCGTTACATGGTTTAGCATAAGGTTAAGAAGGTGTTGCAGAACTCTGGCCACTGGTACCTCTTTATTGATATGAAGTGGTTTTAATATCCAGAGTGTTCCTTTAACTTTTTGGAGCGAATCTATGTATTCATCAGAGCCTAAATTCTGCTCTCTAGTCCAGAGTAGAACTTTTTATATAAATGATGTGCGATATATGTAAAAAGAACACATTTTCAAACCTTACAGGATGATATGAATAATTTCCCATAATTCACAGAAGATTATTAAAGTTCCTACACCTTGACGTTAGTAGCAGAACTCATGGTAGCTCCGTGTGATATGCACTTCTACCTAACGTTAATAGGTTTAGATTTATTAACCCTTTCCCGACATTAGGGTGTGCTATGCCGTCCTACGAAAGGAGGACTTTAACACACCCTATCAATTGGGCCCTCCCTCCAGCCCAAATACTCATTCTCGTCGCCGGATCTGATTGGGGTACACTGCCTGACAGTCCAGTCAGTCCCCTTCCAGCCGATCCGAGTCATGTGAACTGCCTGGGTTGTCAGGCAGATCACACAACATTCAACTAATAAAATCCCTTAATTATGTAAAAATATTACAGAAATATACACTTATAGAATTAAACTATGTATACACACATTTAAGTCTAAGTGTATATTTCTGTATTATTTTTACATAATTAAGTGATTTTAATAAATGTATGTTGGAATCTGCCTGACAACCCAGGCAGAAAGTCCAGATAATTTAATTTGCAAGCCTTATATTTGACTCTGTAATTGTGCAGGTGGGTTATTTATTGTACTCGTGAGATTTCAAGGAATACAAATGTAACGGACCGTTTTGCACAAAAGGGGAAAAAAACGCTTAGACGATAATCCCCCTTTTAGAGACAGGCACAGCTACTGTAGAATCACCAAAACTCACGAACCGCCAATAAGTGAATGCTCCAAACTCCCGAACGGCATACAATGGAATAAGGTAGCACTCCAAATAAATGAACAGGAACCATACGAATAGCTGCTAGCAGACGAACAGGAAAAGCAGACAATCAGCTTACACTCCTGGCAATCAGTCTCTAACAGCATACAGTGAATCCCCCCAAGAACGAGACAAGGCTCCGTGTTGAGGGTCAAGCAGTGGTCTGAGGTGCTGGCACACACAGCCTGGTTTTTATTACAGTCTTGCAAATACAGGACCGCCCACAGGGAGGTATAAAACAACCAATCACATACAGTTACATCCCACATATTCCCTCCCCTTATCCTGAGAGGAAACTCAATTACACATACAGTTAAAACATACTTTCTACCCAACTTTCATAACTTTAAAACCATACATCACATTCACATAAAATTACATATTCACAATCAATCCATTCAGGGGAACAACATATTAAAAAATGGCATGAATCAGACCAGGGATTCAAAAGTTAGTAAAAAGTCCTTTGTGACTAAATGAAGCATGGCTTTCTGGCCCAAACCAGTTTGAGTCTTCTATCCTGGAGATAAGTAATTCAATTATCTCCCAGGACAGACACAAGACTCCATTAAGCACATGGTTGCAAAAAGACACAAAACACTTTAAAATACATAAAGTCACATTTATTACATAAAACACAGACATTTCACATATCCCCAGATAGCTCAGGTCTGAGCGCACATTATTAAGTGAATGGCGCTCAGACCACACGAATACAGTTTAATCGCCATGGAGCCAAAGTCTTTACAGTCAGTTTCATACGAATGGGCTCCATGGGATTCCTATCTGGGGTATAACACATTCAAACAAATCTACCGAACCCCAGGCAGAAAAGCACGAATTAAGCTTTTCTGCAGGTAAAAAAGATGTCTTTTAACAGGGGGCCATAGTCCAAAGGCAGCAGGCGAGCAACCAGGCTTCTCCAATGCAATGTGGCGAGATTGGTCTCGTCACAACAAATATTAGTGTTTTTAGAGCAGCAAAACATATAATGGCAATAGTCAGCGAAGGGACATTTTTTGCGTGAAAAATGCAAAAAGACAAATGTGAACACAAACTTTGGCCAGGGTTTGTGACTAAGAGGCTACTAAAAAGACTGGACATACTCCATTTTTAATAATCTAGGTTGTTTACTTTTGAAAATTGTATGCCATGATGGAGGTAATTTTCATTCATGGGCTGCCATACAGCAAATCCCAATCTGGCAAATCCCAATCTGGCATAGTGTATGAACTAAAAAGGGGGAAGCCCTCCTATATTTGACCCTGTAATTTTCCAGAATCCTATAAAACCTGCACATAAAGGCTAATTTTGTACCCATGAGACATCACTGATCACAAATGTGTATTTTATTGCAGGAAAAGCTAACAGTATTATTATATTAACAGTATTATTATATTAACAGTTAAAATACCATGCAGAACTAAGAAAATAACACAATGTCTTAATTCCTTACACATTTTTTGATTTTGTTCATATTAAATTATATTTCATACATACATATTTAAAGTGAAATTTATATATAGTAAGTGTGGATGCACTTAATATGAAAGAAATTAATTATGGTTAAAAAGACAAATAGCTCAAATTCCAGGTTTTGTTTTGATCAGAACTTGTCCAATTGCCCCCATCCTTAAGGGGTCAAAGGTATCTTATTATTGATATGTCTTTTTAAAAAATAAATAAAAGATTTTTACTTTATTTGCAGTGCGTAGTTCCTTGTCACACAGCTGTTGCAAGAAAAAGTGAACTTCAATGAACCTATCTCCATCCACAACCTCAGAGGGCCTGAGTGATGCCCAGCCAGGGAGCCCAAGCTCACACCAGTTTGTACCACTAAACCCTGGAGGAGCAAAAGCAAATGGCCCAAATAAGAACAGCAAAAAAGGGCAACGCATGGACCGTAGCAGCGAAGAGTATCGACTGCGGCGGGAACGCAACAATATGGCTGTTAAAAAAAGTCGATTGAAGAGCAAACAAAAAGCTCAAGACACACTGCAAAGAGTCAACCAGTTAAAAGAGGAGAATGAAAGACTGGAGGCCAAAATCAAGCTTCTTACCAAAGAGCTGAGTGTGCTTAAAGACCTTTTCTTAGAGCATGCACACAACCTTGCAGACAATGTGCAACCAGAAACTTCTGCATCCGGGCAGGAGAGTGCAGGACAGTAACAATCAAACATGACTGCCATTCACTTATGGTCAAATGAAAGACTTGCTGCACTCAGTTTATATCCTGATACTTAGTGTAGTTGAGGCCAGAAACAACAATGTGTGTGTATGGTTTGGGATCTTATTTATGCAGGAAGATTACAGTGGTGCCATTAGTGGTCCTTCAGTAACAAGTACACTTGCCTTTTTGACATTATCATTAGATATTGCTTTACTTGACAGTGAAAAGGAGTTTGCAAAAAACAAAGTTAATATTTCAATGTAATCTCAACATGACTATTTAAAATCTCACAATATTGGTTTACCCCCGAATATTCTACCTAATCAAGTTTTATATTTGTAGAATGAATGTGGTTTTAATGTCTCCCCCACCCCACCCCTTTCTTTATTGTACAGATATACGGCAGTGCTACAATTGACTGTAAACCTTCAACTTTAGTTCAATTTATACAAAAGCACATTCAACAAATATCAAATGTATAGTAATGGTTATGGGGAAATGCCTGGTTTTACTTTTATTGCTCAAAGAAGTCTGCATTTTTCCTGCAGATAAAGGACATCTCTGCATTGTCTGGTCCACAACCATGGAATAAATATTATTGACGCTTGTGATAGTTTATTTCTGTCATTGCACAGCACTCATTACTTTGTTCCTTGAAGTGTTTGACTTCTTCTGCAATAAAATACATAATGGACACATCCCATAACTTTACATATGTATTTGAATCATGTGCTATTTCATAATAAAAAATAAAATAAAAAATCATGCAAATGCATTACTGGCCATGTTGAAATACTTGCCTCTCATTTGGATGTCTTGTAATTTTGCGAAACATTGGATTTTATATGTAAGGTTATAATAACTTCATGTTAGGTGGTGTCGGTAACTAATGTAAGTTTTAGCATAATAGAAATATGGCAATGTGGTGATTTTTTTTTTTTTTACACGATATAATATATATATATATATATATGATCTTTGTCTAAAACATGTTTTGGTTGTAAATCTTTTGAGTTGTTAGTAATAACATTTCATGAGGGGGGAAAAAAATCAACCAATCTTCTTTATTTAAAAAAACAATTAATTGACCGTAACAGGCTGCCGTATCATAGATATGACTGTTGGCAGCTTGGAACATTTAAAGGGCTTTTCAGTTTTGTTTGCAGCTACATGCAAGGGACTTGAAAATCCACCTAGATGATAAACCTGTGTATTGATTTTGTATTTTAAACTTCATGTAGTTGCTGTTAAAACTGCTGGCAGGGCTATTGTTTAACTGGATCTGCTAGCAGTCCATGCAGTTTTCTTGCAGCCAGTGCTCTAGGTAAATGGGCTGACCTGAACATAATTGTCCATATGGACCTGTGTTGTGGAGAACATCTAAGGTGTCAGTTGTCATGCCTTGTGTATAGCATCACAAACAAAATAGGATTTAAAGAAACTAAACAAAAAAAAAGGACAAACCATTTTTAAAAAGTTTTTTTTTTTTTTTTAAATTTATTTTTCAAATTAAAAGTAAGCCTGCTTTCAGACTTGAGAACTTGCTATATTGAGTAGAATTTCATTATAGGCTGCCTGAGAACTGTCTAGTTGTAGGAACTGACCACTGTGCCTTAATAGAAAATTGATAATGTTGAACCAATTTTAAATTTAATTTTGAATGAAATAAAATGTTTGAAGTTAAGTGTAACTAATGAACTAGTAATTTGTTTCCACCCCACCTTCACCACCCTTCTTTTTTGTGGTTTCTTAGGGGAGGGAAAGGGGTGGGGGGATGGGAGGGGAGGTGAGGTATACACACCCAAACACACCAGATTACAGTATACATTGATACTTTTTTTTTTTTTTTTTTTTATTGGACTAACATAACGTAAAAGACAAGCTTTCAAGAGCCTTCCTCTCTTCCTCAGGTCCATAGGAATACTAGCCAATATTTATAAAATATTTTACTAGGAAGGATACATTGAGATTTCTCTCATTTTCAAGTGTGTCCTGGGTCCACAAAACATTGCATTGATACAATATTACAAAAATACAAACTATATAAATGTGTGTGTATGTATATATATATATATATATATATATATATATATATATATATATATATACACACACACATATGTATAAATGTAATACATAACAGGTAATAAATATATTCAACCATGACAGGTGTATTCTGTGCTGAGCTATATTGCCATAAATCTCTTAAGAGTTTAGATTCAAGATTTTACTATGTTCCTGAGGTTATTCCATAATTGCGGTGCTCTTAAGAAAAGAGGATTGAGTCAATTTTTTTTTTTTATTGCGGTATGCTAAATATCATGCTAGTACTGGATCGAAGGTTATAGGAGGTGGGAACAGCTGGGGAGAGCTTTCTACTCAGGTAGGGTGGGAGCTTCCCAGAAATGCTCTGCACAAGGTTGGAAAGATGAAGAATGCGAATGAGACAGCCAGTTTAGCTCTCTTTACATGTCACAGTGGTGGGTAAAGTAATTACATTCTAGTACAAAGCGGCAGAATTAATTATATAATGTATTACGTTTATTAAGGTGGGTTTGCAGTGTGGGAAAAAAACTACTGTGTCAAAGGCCTTGGCAAAAGCAAGGAAAATAGCTCCAGTTAAGTCTCTTTGTTCCATGCCAATTTGGATGTCATTGCAAACTTTTAAGAGGGCAGTCGAAGTTGACTGATTTGTACTGGGGTCAGATAATTTGATAGTTGATAATATTCACATAGTTGCATGTGGATGCATTTTTCCAAGATTTTTGACAATACAGGTAGCAATGATATCTGGCGATAGATACCAAAGTATTGTCACCACTTTTATGGATAGGTACAACTTTTGCAGTCTTCCAAAGTTTAGGTATGTATCCTGACACCAGGGATTTATTGATAAGGGTAGTGACAGCTGTAGCAATTGCTGGTGTACTGAGCTTCAGCAACATTGCTAGGATTTGATCTGGTCCACGCTGGTTTTTCATTTTTAAATTATTAAGATGTTTATTAGACACACTAACAGGC
Organism: Pelobates cultripes; assembly: GCA_933207985.1. NCBI lineage: Eukaryota > Metazoa > Chordata > Amphibia > Anura > Pelobatidae > Pelobates > Pelobates cultripes. The sequence goes on from OW240919.1 coordinate 146,321,760, forward strand.
ACAGGTCTAAAATTGAATTTCTCTGTATAAGGATTTTGAAAATTTGGCAGGGCCTGATCTTTATTTGCGGTCTGAAAATGAGTGTTATTTGTTATCTTGGCAACTAAGGTGGTAGCACATCCAACAAAATAAACATTAAAGGTATTTGCTAAATCTAGGGGGTGTTGCAGCGTTTGGTTATCTATTTTGACAGTAGAGGGTTGGGAGTGGATTGTGGGTTTGTGTGCTAAGTATGATTTTCCAGAAGTTTCTTGGGTTTGATAGGTTGTTCAAATTTTCACAGAAATTTTGGGCCTTTGACATTTGTTTGTTTTGTGCATGCATTTTGCCATTGTCTGTAAGTACAGTGATCATTCATGGAGCCAGTACTCTTGAACTTTGACCACAGTGAATGTCTAAACTGGTACATTTGAATGAGGTTAGCTGTAACCCAGGGCACTTTACGCAGAGGGGCATGCAAATGCCAAACACTCAAGAGCTTGGACTGAAAAAATGCAATTGCAGAGTCTAAATCTGGTATTTAACCTAATCTGTGCCATGGTATGTTTTTGAGATACAACGTAAAAAGGATTGAAGTTTAATTTTTTTGAGAGACCTGGTGCTTATAATCTTAGGAGGGGATTTAGTGGCCTTTATTTTGCGTATGCAGTACACTAGACAGTGGTCACTGAAACTCCCGGCTCTTGGATTCTGTCAGGACAACTGGAGAGAATCCAATCTAGCAAGGTATGGTTCTGGCTTTTAATATTAATGCGAGTTGGGAAGGAAACTAATTGTGTTAGCTGAAAAGTCTTAAACAGCGTACATGATTTATTATTTCTAGGATTCAGCCAATCAATATTAAAATCTCCAAAAACTAACACTTCACTTTTTTGGTTTTGAGCTACAGTTTCACTTAGTAGTTGGACTATGTCAGAAAGGGAGTGCAATGGAGAGCTAGGTGGGCGGTAGACTCCAGCAACAATGATAGTTTTACTGAAAGAGATCTCAATTGTGCCAGAATGAAAATCAAAGGCAGAAGGGGAGTGTGGCCGACCGCCTGGCACCCTGACTGGGGGCCTCCGCCAATCGCTGCTTCCTAGTAATCCTTGAGTACCATAAGCACCGCACTGGACACCATAACCACTGTAAACCACACAGCCAGCATTACAGCTTGGTTGGGGTTTCACTGTCCTTCACCCACCCTGCACCCAAGACCAGGATCCAGCTTCCAGTGGGTAGACCTCTCCTAGTCCAGAAAGTAAAGCAGGCTGCTCTTACAAGAGCAAGTGTTGTAATCCAAGGGAGTATAGTGATTATAGCAATCCCCAGAGTGAATATAGCTGTCCACTCCACACATGAGACGAGGCTCTATGTTGAGGGAGAAGAGGAACTTGTTTAATGGCAGCCACAGCTGGCATTATATGCAGGTCCCCATGCAAGGGGTTTCTGGTTACATATTCCAGGGGCATTCCCCACTGAACCTGAGAGTAGACTACTGCAAAAACATACACATGATTACATTGGCTCCCAGGTCCCGGACACTTCCACACAAAACAAGATAATCCCTCTCCTGTGCCTGGGAGATAATTAACTCAGGAACTATACTAAACTCAATTATCTTCAGGCACAGAAAACATACATTTTAACAACCTCCCGAAAGTACACGGAAACCCCAGAAAAGTCACATCCCTTGATAGCCCCAATCTGGGGGACCATGGAGGGATATTTATGGGATGATACTATTATACAGTTGAGAATTGCCCACTATTTCAATTCTCTTAGATCTTAGAGATCGTTATCATGTAAGTGAAATGTATTCCATACAAACAAAATCACAATTTGTTATAAAAATATATATAATTTATTATGACAAATAAAATAATAATATTAGGCAGCATGCATGATAATAATCAGTGAATATTTAGTATAACGCCATATACAATGGCAATGGCTAAACACAGTACAAAGCTACATCATCAACTGTCAAGACTTACACGATTTATGAGGGTACATCACAGACACAGAAAGCTAAACTTCCAGCAAAAAGCCATAAAACCTTGGCTAACAGTTAAATCAACTGAGTAACCCTTTCAATGCTGGCTAGATCCTCCTAGGCATATAATATCCTATTCTCATGTGATTTTCAATTAAAATAACATTCGAACCAGCTCAATCGTTTCCTGGAACCATCCAATAAGAATAATCTACCAGATTTTTACAAAAGCCAAATTTTAATTTGCCTAAAAATATATCATCTTATTTTATAGCATATCAATACACCTGGATAAAAACAGTGGAATGCTAACACGTGATAATATCACATTAATATATAATTATTCTTAATTCCACCTGCAGAATGGAATGTTTATAACTATATATTCTTTAGTTAACTAAGATTTCTAAATATTAAAATCTGACCGTGATTTATCCAGTCATATATCATGCTGTTATATTTTAATTAATTTATATTAATTAAATAAAACCAGCATAATTGCCACTTATGTAGATATTTTCATCAGATGAGTAGGTAGTCCCAGGAACTTAAATGCGAGTATGATTGGTTGTATGGAGTTGTGTAAGTAAAAGAGAAAAGTGATGTCGGTTAGAAAGTATCAGTAAAATTACCAGATTTTACTAATTTCATGACGTAAAGTCATGATTTTATAAAGGACATGGAGGCTCTTATTATGCTTTCCTCTTTCTTTTATTCCTCAGCAGCAAAAGAAAATATTGTATATATATTCAATGAAAAAAGAAAACAATTCAATAACACTACATCACAACTTCCAAAGGGTTAACCAAATACCACATATGAACCAATCAGAGTGTCCCTATTACAATAAACTCCCATGTGACCCTAAGCCACTCCTCTTTCTTTTGGTGTTGCTGATGGACACTCTAATAGTCCGCAATGAAAAAAAACAGTAGTTGTATAGAGAACAGTGAATCCAGTAGAAGATGACGTCGGGAAAAAAAACAAAAAACCCCGAAGAAAAACCTGGTCATCCTCCATCTGCACACCTCCGGGTATGCCTGGACCATTATGGCACTCCAATTAGGAAGCTGTAAGACAGAGAAACAAGATGGAAAAATGTGTTCTTGGATAATATTTTTCCACGTTCATATTCCCACGTTATCTAAACACCAGATCATTCTCATGTTATTCACTCAAATAGAAAAATAAAATAACACATGATCACACTGCTCACGTCCCATAACATACATTACATTTCCAGAGGAGGGCAACTTACCTCTATTGGGTGGGATAATACTCGCCTCCGTGTCCTTTATAAAATCATGACTTTACGTCATGAAATTAGTAAAATCTGGTAATTTTATTAAAGGACACGGAGGCTCTTATTATGCTAGTTCAAAGCTGTGTGATCACTGACGTGGAAAAAAGGGAAACCGGGCGGAAATAAAATTCACGGAATGTAGATTCTCTCAACCAATCGGCTGCCCGGAGGAGATCTTCCAATTTACAGACTAATGAAAAAGCTTTTGATGCCATCGCACCCCTCACTGAATGTGCTCCGTATGTGGAAGTATTAATGCCTACCGACGTCATGATCCATGTGACCCAGCGAGATATGGTGACTGCAGAAACCGGACGATGCGGTTGTCGAATAGCCAGGAATAGGTCAGCACATTGAGGGTCTCGGACCGCCGCCGTCCTTGTTTCGTACTCCTTGAGACAGGCTACTGGGCATAAGTTACTGTTATGTGGAAAAACTGAGTAAAAAACCTTTGTGATGGACGTTTTTGTATCACCCCCTTCCGGTGTATATGAGTGTGCCTGAATGTCCAATGCTCATACATCTGAGACCCGCTTACATGAGATGAGACAAAACAACGTAACCAATTTTGCGATGAGTTGCTTGATCGACAAGTCTTCGTTCCTTGGCCAACTTTCAAAAAGTCGGAGAACGAGGTTCACATCCCATACCTCTGAATACCTAGGCTGTGGTGGTCGTGCAAATTTTATGCCCCATAGGAGTCGACATACCATCGGATGTTTCCCTGTTTGAATTCCATTCCAACTTACGTGGCCTGCTGAGATAGCTGACCTATATAGATTAATTGTACGATATGCCAGGCTGTGGTCAAAAAGGGAAGTGAGAAAACCCAAGACTTCACTCACAGTTGCAGATATGGGATCCACGTGTTGTTCCATGCACCAACTATGCCATGCGTTCCAGGCATGTAAATATGATTTCCTTGTACCTGGGGCCCAAGCTTCTGCCAGTAAGTCCAGAGTTGTTTGTGGAACATTTGGGATGCCATCGAGTCCCCTGAGAGGAGCCATGGCAAAAGCTTGAGATGTCCCTGCAGTATGAGGGGATGTGGATTGCCATAGGGATCCAGGAGAATGTTGTCGTGTACCAGTAGTAACCTCGGACGATCTATGGACAGTTCCAGGAGTGTAGGGTTGAGACGTCCAGAAGGGAGATACGAGGATTAGAGAAGTTCGGTGTCGTCTGAGGTGCAGCAAGGTCCGTGCGATGAGAGAAAAGAGGGGAAAAGCATAATATCTGGCGTTCGGCCACTGTTGTCGAAAAGCGTCCGTCGCTAGAGCCTCCGGATCCAGCCTCGAACTGAAAAACCTCAGTAACTGCGTGTTTAGTCGTGAGGCGAACAGGTCGATGTCCAGTGGTCCCCACAGTGATTGCAAATGGCTGAAGGTGGCCGGGTTCAGCCGCCAGTCACTGGCATCTCGTAGATGTCTGGAGTTCCAGTCTGCTACTACATTGCTCATCCCTGGGATGTATTCCGCTTGCACTGAAATGTTGCGATCCAGGCAGAACTGCCAGAAGACCTTCGCTAATTCCGCAAGTATTGCTGACCTCGTGCCCCCGAGGTGGTTGATATAACAGACCGCTGAAACGTTGTCCATGTGTAATAGGATGGAACAGTTGGTCGACACGTTCAAAAGACTCCGTAAAGCAAACGAACCTGCCAACAGTTCGAGGCAATTGATATGAAGTCCCTGTTCCTCCCTGGACCATCTTCCTCCGGTAAAGAAAGGTCCGTAGCGCGCACCCGAACCGAGAAAGCTTGCATTGGATTCCACTATGAGGTTCCGAAGCTGTTCCGAAGATCGCGCGGCCATTCCAGGCTTCCATGTTGTAACGGACCGTTTTGCACACAAGGGGTAAAAACCGTTTAGGCGATCGGCCCCCTTTCCAGAGATACAGGCACAGCTACTGCAGAACACCAAACTCCTGAACTGGATACAAAATAGCACTCCAACTCCCGAACTGGAACCTCCCAAATAGCTGCTAGCAGACGAACAGGAAAAGCAGACGAACAGCTTACACTCCTGGCAATCAGTCTCTAACAGCATACAGTGAATCCCCCCAAGAACGAGACAAGGCTCCGTGTTGAGGGTCAAGCAGTGGTCTGAGGTGCTGGCACACACAGCCTGGTTTTTATTACAGTCTTGCAAATACAGGACCGCCCACAGGGAGGTATAAAACAACCAATCACATCACAGTTACATCCCACATATTCCCTCCCCTTATCCTGAGAGGAAACTCAATTATACATACAGTTAAAACATACTTTCTACCCAACTTTCATAACTCTAAAACCATACATCACATTCACATAAAAATACATATTCACAATCAATCCATTCAGGGGAACAACATATTAAAAATGGCACGAATCAGACCAGGGGTTCAAAAGTTAAGGGAAAGTCCTTTGTGACTAAATGAAGCATGGCTTTCTGGCCCAAACCAGTTTCAGAGTCTTCTATCCTGGAGATAAGTAATTCAATTATCTCCCAGGACAGACACAAGACTCCATTAAGCACATGGTTGCAAAAAGACACAAAACACTTTAAAATACATAAAGTCACCTTTTATACATAAAACACAGACATTTCACATATCCCCAGATAGCTCAGGTCTGAGCGCACATTATTAAGTGAATGGCGCTCAGACCACACGAATACAGTTTAATCGCCATGGAGCCAAAGTCTTTACAGTCAGTTTCATACAAATGGGCTCCATGGGATTCCTATCTGGGGTATAACACATTCAAACAAATCTACCGAACCCCAGGCAGAAAAGCACGAATTAAACTTTTCTGCAGGTAAAAAAAGATGTCTTTTAACAGGGGGCCATAGTCCAAAGGCAGCAGGCGAGCAACCAGGCTTCTCCAATGCAATGTGGCGAGATTGGTCTCGTCACACATGTGTTGTAGCCACCACTTGATTTAGTCTTTGGCGGCACCCCAAACTAAGGTATTTTGCCTTTGATCGTTGAAGTGCCCTGTAGTGTAGGGGTCTGGGAAAGATGGGCTGAATTGACGCCGAGAGGAGGCCTACAATCCTGGCCAGCTGTCTCAAAGTAAGGACAGGACGTGTTAGCGTCCGCCTGAGCTCCTTTCTGATTGGCCTTGACCTTGGGCGTTGGGAGTAGGAGTGTTACGCGTCTATGGTGAATCCCAGGAATTCTATTGCTTGCGATGGTTCTGTTAAGACACTCACCGCCAGGTAGATGAAGCCGCCGTTTAGTGTATAATCCCCCTCTCCAGAAATGCAGTTTATATCCAGCCGACCGCCAAACTCCCGAACGAAGTTCACGAACACGGCAACTCCCGATCAGCAAAACAGTCGAACGCCTTCCACAGCTAAAAATAACGAAAGCGCTGTCCCAGTAATAATTCCCCCACAAACGAGACCAAGCTCCGTCTTGAGGGTCAAATAAGGATCTGTTTAATGGGGGCTACCTGCCCGGTATTTATGCAGGTCTCCACAAGGTGGACACTCCCCGAGGGGACCTTGTGGAAGACTGTAAAATATATTATACAGTAGCCAATCGCAGTGGCTTCAATATAAGCCCTTCCCATCTTACCCATAAATCCGTCTTCTCTACCCCTGAGATAATTAGGAAGAAACCTAATTATCTCCCAGGGTAGAGACAATCGCCATTTTAAAATACAGTAACAAAAATACATTAAAATACATAACTGGGAAAATACCGAATGGATATAGTTCGTATAACGTATCCCCAGACAGCCTGGATCTGAGTGCACATTTTCACCGAATAGCGCTCAGATCCGATGTATCTAGTCGAATCGCCATGGAGTCGGTCTTTCACCAGTCCTTCGGTATACGAATGACTCCATGGGACGGCTATCTGGGTAAAAGTCCATACTGTCCCGTTCTGCTTACCGGGTCGGTAGCTGATGGTGAAGTTATAGGGTTGTAGTGCTAAACTCCACCTCAGCAGTCTGCCATTGTCTCCTGAGACCCGGTTAAGCCAGACAAGGGGATTGTGGTCCGTCACAAGGGAAAATTCCTGTCCATATAAATAAGGGCTTAACTTTTTCAATGCCCACACCAGGGCCAAACACTCCTTCTCCACTGCCGCATAACTCACTTCTCTGGGTAACAGCTTTCTGCTGAGATATGCGACAGGGTGCTCTCCTCCATCTTCCCCGACCTGGCTCAGCACAGCCCCCAGTCCATACATGGAAGCATCTGTATGGACGAGAAAATGTTTGTTAGGGACTGGGGCAGCCAGGACAGGGGCATTCACAAGAGCCTGTTTGAGTGCTTGAAAGGCAGCTTCACAAGCTGGAGACCACAGGACCTGTTTAGGGAGGTTTTTCTTCGTTAGATCAGTCAGGGGTTTAGCAATAGTGCTGTAGTCGGGGACAAAGCGTCTATAGTACCCTGCTGTCCCTAGGAAGGCTAACACCTGGGTCTTAGTGATAGGTGTGGGCCTGTTAGCTACTGCCTCTATCTTGGCTAGTTCTGGTCTCTGGCTCCCACACCCTACTCTGTGACCCAGGTACTGCACTTCAGCCATGCCTAAATGGCACTTCTCTGGCTTCAATGTCAGGCCAGCGGCCCGAATTTTGTCCAGTACTACCCCTACATGTACCAGGTGTTCCTCCCAGGACTCACTGTAGATCGCAATGTCATCCAGGTATGTACAAGCAAATTCCTGGAATCCATCAAGAAGTCTATCCACCATACGCTGGAAGGTAGCCGGTGCATTCTTCTTCCCAAATGGCATGACCTTAAATTGGTACAGGCCAAATGGGGATAGCATCCTCGGCCAGGGGAATCTGCCAGTAGCCTTTGCACAGGTCTATGGTGGTCTGCTCATTGAGGCGCCTGTAGTCCACACAGAACCGGGTGGTCCCATCCTTCTTGGCACCAGGACTACAGGCGAAGCCCAAGGGCTATCAGAGTGTTCGATGACCCCAAGATGGGTCATCTCCTGTATCTCCTTCCGCATTCCTTCTCGGACTGCTTCAGGGATACGGTAAGGGGGTTGTCGCAGAGGGTTCTGTCCAGGGGTTTCTACCTTGTGTACACCTAGGGTTGTATAGCCAGGTTCTTGGGAGAACGTCGCCTGCTTCTCCCACAGAAGCTGTCTTGCCTGGCCCTTCTCGGTGGAGCTCAATCTGTCCCCTAGCTGTACCAGGCTAGTAAGATCCGTCTGGGGGTCCCTCTCTAACAAATCTGGTAAGGGTAAACTTTCTGTATCATCTGCAGCAGGGGCACATACTGCAGCGACATTCTCTGGTCTCTCCTTATACTCCTTTTAGCATGTTCACATGGAAGGATCGCTGGATCCTTTCATCCGAACAGCTGGCTATAAGGTAGGTAGTATCACATACCTGCGCTAACACCTTATACGGGCCCTGCCAAGATGCCTGCATCTTGTTTGCCTTCACAGGTTTGAGTACTAACACTTTCTGCCCAACCTGGAAGACTCGCTGTCGGGCACCCCGATCGTACCATCTCTTCTGTCTCCCCTGAGCCACCTGGAGATTCTCCCTTACCATTAGAGACAGTTTCTCCATGCGGTCCCGGAGTTCCAGAACATACGGTACTATGGGGGTCCCTTCCTGCTCTGTCTCTCCCTCCCAGTGGCCTCTAATGAGATCTAGGGGTCCGCGGACCCTTCTCCCATATAGCAACTCAAAGGGGGAGAACCCAGTAGATTCCTGGGGCACCTCTCTGTAGGAATACAACAGATGAGGCAGGAATCGCTCCCAGTCTCTGCAAGTGTCAGAAAAGGTCCTCAGCATCTGTTTGAGGGTACCGTTAAATCGCTCGCAGAGACCGTTAGTCTGTGGATGGTAAGGTGAGCTAAGCAGCGGTTTAATGCCGCACACCTTCCACAGTTGCTGGGTGAGCACAGCAGTAAATTGGGTTCCCTGGTCAGAGAGAATCTCTTTAGGGAACCCGACTCTGGTAAAAATCCTAACCAGGGCATCAGCAACTGTCTCTGCCTCTACATTAGACAGCGCTACTGCCTCTGGATAGCGAGTGGCATAATCCACCACGGTGAGAATATATTTCTTACCGGATGGACTAGCCCTGGCCAGTGGACCCACAATGTCAACGGCTATGCGGTCAAAGGGCTCCCCAATGATAGGCATAGACATAAGCCTAGCTCTTGGGTGGTCCCCCCGCTTTCCTACCCGTTGACATGTCTCACACGTACTACAATATGTCCGAACAGCCTGATTAAAGTTTGGCCAAAAGAAGTTCTGCATGATCCTATAGGCTGTGCGGCGGGAACCTAGATGTGCAGCTAGTGGAACATTGTGACGAGACCAATCTCGCCACATTGCATTGGAGAAGCCTGGTTGCTCGCCTGCTGCCTTTGGACTATGGCCCCTTTTAAAAGACTTTAGTTTTGCCTGCAGAAAAGCTGTATTCGTGCTTTTCTGCCTGGGGTTCGGTAGATTTGTTTGAATGTGTTATACCCCAGATAGGAATCCCATGGAGCCCATTCGTATGAAACTGACTGTAAAGACTTTAGCTCCATGGCGATTAAACTGTATTCGTGTGGTCTGAGCGCCATTCACTTAATAATGTGCGCTCGGACCTGAGCTATCTGGGGATATGTTACATGTCTGTGTTTTATGTAATAAATGTGACTTTATGTATTTTAAAGTGTTTTGTGTCTTTTTGCAACCATGTGCTTAATGGAGTCTTGTGTCTGTCCTGGGAGATAATTGAATTACTCTCCAGGATAGAAGACTCTGAAACTGGTTTGGGCCAGAAAGCCATGCTTCATTTAGTCCCAAAGGACTTTTTACTAACTTTTGAACCCCTTGTCTGATTTGTGCCATTTTTGAATATGTTGTTCCCCTGAATGGATTGATTGAGAATATGTAATTTTATGTGAATGTGATGTATGGTTTTGGAGTTATGAAAGTTGGGTAGAAAGTATGTTTTAACTGTTTGTATAATTGAGTTTCCTCTCAGGATAAGGGGAGGGAATATGTGGGATGTAACTGTGATATGATTGGTTGTTTTATCCCTCCCTGTGGGTGGTCCTGTATTTGAAACACTGTAATAAAAACCAGGCTGGGTGTGCCAGCACCTCAGACCACTGCTTGACCCTCAACACGGAGCCTTGTCTCGTTCTTGGGGGGATTCACTGTATGCTGTTAGAGACTGATTGCCAGGAGTGTAAGCTGTTCGTCTGCTTTTCCTGTTCGTCTGCTAGCAGCTATTTGGGAGTTTCCAGTTCGGGAGTTGGAGTGCTATTTTGTATCCAGTTCGGGAGTTTTGGTGTTCTGCAGTAGCTGTGCCTGGATCTCTGGAAAGGGGGCCGATCGCCTAAACGGTTTTTACCCATTGTGTGCAAAACGGTCCGTTACAATAATCTTTTTTTTAATTTAATAAAATAAATATTCTATGTCCCCCCTCCCTTCTTACCTTTATTTAGGAGGAGGGGGGACATTTCCCTGGTGGTCCCAGTGGTGATTCCCTGGTGGTCCCAGTGGTTGGAGTGAACTCTAGCCCGCGCTCCTGGGCTAGAGTTCACTCTCGCGAGATTTGGAGCGTTGCCGTGGTAACCGCGGCAACGCTCAAAATCTCGAGAGAGGAGGACCCGGAGGAGCTGCAGACTGAGCTCCCTGTCCTCTCTCTCTCTCACTCCCTCCGCCGCCGGCTGTCAGCACAGTGCCTGCGGACCGGGGAGGGAGATCTCTGATCTTCCTCCCCGGTCCGCAGGCACATTGCAGGGCTGGCACTTGGGCAATGCCAGCCCTGCGTTAGCCGGCAGGGGGGAATCTCGGGGGGGGCAATTGCCCCGTTGCCCCCCCCCTGGATCCGCCAATGGGCAGATGTGGAATCGGCATTTCGTCTCCTTCGATTCAGCCTAAGTGTCATCATTTGTTGGGCTGTTATTTTGAGGGCAAGTATTTTGTAGATCTCTGTTTGCCCGTGGGGTGATCTATTTCCCTCGCCTATTTTGAAAAATGTAGCACCTTTTTGGAGTGGGTGGTCAGGGTCGAGGCAGCAACAAAATTTGTGATCCACTATCTGGATGATTTCCTGTGCATCGGCCCTTCCAGTTCGGAAGCTTGTCGAATTGGATTGAGGATGTTGGAATGGATGGCGCATGTTTTTGGGGTACCTTTGGCAGGTGACAAGACAGTGGGTCCCACGACGTGTTTGAGTTTTTTTGGCTTGGAGATAGATTCCGTTAGGAGAGAATGTTGTTTGCCAGAAGACAAATTGCTTGCTCTTCGTCAGGCAGTGTCGGAGGTCAGGGAAGCCAAAAAAGTTACGTTACGAACATTACAGTCGTTGATTGGCCATTTGAATTTCGCATGTTGTATAATTCCTATCGGTAGGGTGTTTAACAGTCTCATGGCAAAGGCAACTGGGGATGTGGTGTCCCCTCATCATTTCATTCGGGTCGTGGTATCGATGAAAGCTGATTTGGATGTCTGGGTGGTTTTTCTCCATGAGTTTAATGGGCGGGTCTTTTTTCAGGATTCAGCAGTTTCCTTTTCAGAATTGGAGTTATTTGTGGATGCATCTGGAAGTGTGGGTTTTGGGGCTTGCTTTTTGGGCGAATGGTGTGCTGGAGCGTGGCCAGAGGAATGGAAGGCTGGCCTGCTTATCTGCAATTTAGCTTTTCTAGAGCTTTATCCCCTGGTAGTAACATTAGCTTTGTGGGGTTGCCAGTTGCAGGATAAGAAGGTTATATTTTTTACGGATAATATGTCGGTAATGGCCGCAGTAAATGGGCTGTCTGCTTCCTCTAGTCTAGTGGTTCGGCTTCTTCCCCACCTTGTCTTGTACTGTATGAAATGTCATATTGTCTTTCGGGCATGTCATGTGTCGGGTTTTTTAAATGTCATCGCTGATTCACTGTCTTGTTTGCAGTGGGCAAGGTTTCATCTGGTGGCTCCATGCGCACAAGTGAAGGGTTTTTCTTGTCCGGACAAAGTGTGGCAGCTCAGGACCTCCTGCTTGGCGGACTTATAAGGGAGTCTTTGGTGCCTTCTACTTGGGCTGCATACAGTGAGGTGTGGCAGGAATGGGATGAAACGTTGAACGATGCAGGGGGTCAGCTTTCGGTGGATGCACTGTTGGACACGTTATTATGGTTTTTATGCTGTTTATTTGCCATGGGTGCCTCCCCTGTGGTGGTTGGGCGTAAATTGTCAGCTTTATTTTAAGCTTAACGGGTGGGAGGATGTTACAAAGCATTTTATGGCTCGTCAAGCTTTCAAAGGCTTTAGGAAGGTGATGGTGTCGGTCGACTCTAGGAGGCCAGTGTCATTCGACCTTCTTCGACGGGTAGTTGAAGTACTACCCGAAGTGTGCTTCTCCCGGTACGAAGTATTATTGTTCTCGTGGTCTTTAGTTGGGCCTTTTTTGGGGGAATTCGGGTTAGCGAGTTGGTCAGTGCCAATCGTTTTGGAGGTGGGGGGGTTACAGTCTTTAGATGTCGAATTGTGGCATAACAGGGTGGTCATTAATTGCGTCATTCCAAGACGAATGTTTTTGGAAAAGGCTGTTTGGTGACGTAATTTTCGTTGCCTAGATTTGGGGTGTGTCCATTTCTTTTGTGCAGAGGCTTTTCTAAGGGTTTGTGCAGAAGTGGGGGGTTCCTTTTTCCTGCATGCAGATGGTTCTGCTCTATCAAAGTTTCAGTTCCTCAGGGTCTTCCGGTTGGCCTTGGGACAGTTTGGTTTGGATCCAGTTCACTTTGGGACTCATTCCTTTAGAAGCTGCAGCTACAGAAGCTGCACGGTTGGGCCTTGGGGATGAGTTGGTTAAGAGAATTGGTAGGTGGGAATCTGTGAGGATCAGATCCTATGTTAGGCTCGATAAACTGGTTTAGATCGGGTTGGGGTGGTGGTAGCAGTGTTTACCTGTTCCTATGGGTTTTTTTTCTCAGTTTTTTTTCTTTTCTAGGTTGGACTGCCTGGTTGGTTAGACATTTCTACATTTACTGGGCACATCGGAGAGCTGCAGTTCGCCATCATGGTTTACAGCTGGGCTTTCCTCACTCCCTGGTTCGACTCCGATGATTTGGTTATCGGGGTTGGGGTTGGGGTTGGGGTTGGAATGCAAATTGTTCAGAAATTTGTGTTTATAGAGATTAATGTTTGGTTTTAAGCATATTCCGCAGAGACGACTATGCACATGTCAAGTTAAATCTTATTGGAAATGAGTGAAATTATTCTTCCAACTGTCAAAAAATAGATTTTCTTATAAAAGGTAGCTCTTCAGTTGGGCAAAAGATAAGTGAATGTACAACTATTTTTTATTGAGAAAGGAATTTCAAAATGTGGGTTAAAAGAACTAACATTACATGTTGGCTATTTTAGCCTGACTGTTGCATTTCACTTGGGACAGAGTGACCCCCTGTCCCTCCCCCCCCAACAGGTACATCACATTTTGCAATGCTTGTGTCCACTGTCTGCTATTTGCTTTATAATGACTAATCTCATGTGTGCTTCATACATTGCTAAATTATCGAAACATAAAGGCAGAACAGAAATGTTGTGGTTGTAGCAGATGATTAACAAGTAAATGCTATGTTTATTTGGCCACTTAGGCCTTGATTTCAATCCAGCCATTTACCAGCAGTTTGTCAGCTCCTGATAAGCTATTGAAGCTTATTGCTTATTGATTAAAGGACCTCCATTAAAGACTTATTGGGAACGGATAAATGTCTTTTTGAATAATCAATAGTATACGTAGCATTGAAAATATTGGATCCAGTACAAAGTATAATCCTCGATAAATTACCTTAAAAAATCAACAGCAAAAATTTCTCACTAAATGCTTTTTTGAATATTTGCCTGCTGTCAGCACTAGCAGCCAGATAGTTAGAAAAAAAGGCCCTTGGGGGGGTCAATATAAGCCTTACATAAGTATAAGGGAGTTTTAACAGTTCCCCCATTCCCCCACTAGCCATGCAGCAGGTGAGGGCATGTCCACTAAACTATGAGCAACTAGTGACTGCAGTGATTCCACTGAGCAGCTATTGCATTTGATGGCTCTGTTAGTAAACATTAATAATATAAAATAATAAAGTGGGATACGGGCAGTTACATTAAAAATTTAAAAAGGGGACATCTTACTCCATGGTGGAGGCAATTCATTAATAAATAAACAGAGGGGACTTACGGCCACCCCTATAGTCAGCAGGGAAGAGCTCTAATTAAAGTAAACAGGACGGACCTATTGTCCATCCTGCCCACACCCATAGTCAGCAGCTAGGGGAGCTATAATTATAATAAATGGGGAATCTATTGTCCCCTGCAGCTACTACCCGAAGTGTGCTTCTCCCGGTACGAAGTATTATTGTTCTCGTGGTCTTTAGTTGGGCCTTTTTTGGGGCAATTCGGGTTAGCGAGTTGGTCAGTGCCCCAGAGGGATTTGATTCTAGGTATTAAGAGGGACGTTAGTAACCAAATCATTTCTTCTTTCTTTCTAAATCATATTTTCTTCATCTCCTCCAAAAAAAAAAAAGAGCTAACGTAAGGGCTTTACCATGCTATGCAATTTCAGTCAGATTGCTCTGACTGATAGAGATGTGTTTTTTTGTGTAACTGGGTTTTTTTGCCTTCTTTTGGATCAACAGCAAAAAACAAATGTGAGGTAGGCTGAACTTGATGGACGCAAGTCTCTTTTCAGCTATGTAACTATGTAACTATGTAACTATGTGCAAGGCTGAAAAATTTGTTTCAGTTTGTTTTGTTCCATTTCGTTAATTTTCAAATTTCTTCTTCTCCAAAATGAGTACACCCTTATTCCCATTACTCTAAAGCAGCGGCTCCCAATTAATTTTTCCAGTGGTACCCTTTGACATAGTGTATCAACATCGTGGAACTCCCCTCACCCCCTACCCACCCCCAATTTTTTTTAATAATTGAGCCATTTTTTTGTATGTGCCTGTGTGTGTCTGTGTGTCAAGATGTGTGTTTCTGTGTTTGTATGTGCCAGTGTGTGTATCTGCGTGTCAATGTGTATCTATCTGTGTGTGTGTATGTATCTGACACACAAATACACACACACACTGGCACATAGTGGCAGACAGATACACACACTAACACACAGTGTGTATCTGTGTGTGTGTATGTATGTATCTATCTGTGTGCATAGGCGTGCGTAGCTGTTTGTGTGCTGTATGTGTATGTGTGTGCTGTGTGTGTGCTGTATGTTTGGAGGGATTGTGGGGGTGGAGGTGGGGGCAGATTAGTAAATATCCCCCCTTCCTTCTTACCTTATGTAGGGAGGAGGGAATCCTTGTTGCCATGTGCAATCCCTGGTAGTCCAGTGGAGAGTGAACTCTAGCCTGTGGGGCTAGAGTTCACTCTTGCGAGATATGAGCTTTGCCACGGCAATGCTCAGATCTTGCGAGAGGAACCCGGCGAAGCTGCTGGCTAGAGATCCCTGGGTCCTCTCCTGCCTCTCTCCATGCTGCTGTGGGCCAGTGAGGTAGATCTCAGGATCTCTCCACTGGCCCATTGAGGCTGAGAGCAGAGCCAGCGCTCAGATAACTCCGGCTCTGCATGAGCCGACACGGGAGATCCTGAGTTCTCCCCTGCCGGTCTCAAGCCATAGACTGGCCGCGGGGATTAGGGCACACCTGGCACACCCCGTGCACACGCCTATGTCTGTGTGTATATCTGTGTGTCAGTGTGTGTATCTGTGTTTGTATGTGTCTGTTTATCACTGCTGTGCGCGCGAGGGAGCTGAGCAGGGAGATCACTACTCACTGCTCACTGCTCCCTCTCCGCCCATGCCCATTTTGTTTTTATAAATTTTGGTGGATCCCTACACCACTCCCAAACACATAACCACTCCCATTTACACATACAACCAATCACAAACATCTATCCACACACTCATATATGTACCCTATATATGTCTGCTTAGCTGAGCTATCTCTCCAGGGCCTTGTATGGACGTAGCAGGGAATGTGATGCAGTCAGATCTTATGGAGCCCTAGGGCCAGCCACATCCCACCATAAGCTGAAAACCGGATCTGAGGTAAGCGGCATAAACCCGCCACAGTCTCGATAACCTAAAGTCCTGAAGAGATGTCCTCATTCACCTAGACGCCACAAATGCCTAACAAATGAAGAATCAAACAGTATTTCCCTTGCCCCTCTTTGGGCTCCAAGCCTAAGGGGGAGACCAGCCAGTCCAGTAAAGGGGGGTCGCTAAAGGGACTGGCCATGCGACCCAGACAAGTGTTCTCGACCACATGCGGGAAAAACCCGGACTGACCAAAGGTTCCGAACCAGCAGCGAAGGGGGGTAAAAGAGAAAGGAATCCAAAAACCGTGCTCAACGCCTTCCAATAGGACGTTGGCTGCTCAACTGATCCTAGAACAGGCAAGCAACAGGCACATCATACTTACGACAAGTGGCGCCATTGCCCTTGGTACTCAGATTGCCTATCTCACTAGCTTGTCTCCATGTGAAACACCGGGAGATGGGATGAACACCCCTGTAGGCTGAGCATTCGGTGCACAAGGCACCCCATGTACAATGACTGTTAAATGTGCAACAACAGCCTGACCTCTACCGTGCCTGTGGGGAGGCGGATGATCCTCCCCCACCAGCCTCCCCAAGAAAGGACGTGAAATCACCCTGCTGTGGCATGGGTCATAATGGGAGATGCCATGTCCATCTGGTCCCAGAAAATTGAGGGGCGCACCGCCAAACATTGACAAAATTGCTTGTCACAATTCCACCATAGGTACGACAAGCGTTCCAAATGGTGTCCTGGTAGTAAAACAGTGCAAAGCCAGATTAAAAATGCACAAATCCAATTTCCGAAAGTCCTGGGGACCATCCGGTAATGGATTGTTCTTTCTCCATCTCCAATTCCTCGCCGTCCTTCTCCCCCAGTGAAGGGAGCCTCCTCCATTGGCAGGAGGAAGACAATCTCGACAAATTATCCCTTCCCAATTTTATCCCTAATATCCTGCGACAGATGAAAACCCAGAGGCCCAGCACATATAAGCGGACCCCCGAGCCTAGTTGGAAACACCCATAGAGTGGCACGTCACCGCGGGAACCTCAACAGCGCCTATTATCGCGCCTACAGCAGCAGTTGCAGTGGCACCCGACGCCACCGAAGGAACACTAGTGACACTAGGCACAGGCGACCCATGACCCCTTGCGCAGTCCGTACCACTTGAGGCCGCTGCGCGGCGGACCAAAGCGCAGAAGCTGACTACCTAAGGGGGAATCCCTGCATGCTTGCGCCCCCTGTTCCCACTGATCCAGAAAAAATCCTGAGACCAGATGGGGAACCCCCCAGCAGGGGACCCTCTGACTGTAAGGAAGAAATAGTACTGTACTCACCAGCCGATGCCCGCGGCAAAGGAAAAGATGAAAAACCCAGCAGGATTGAGGTAAGTCCATTTTCACCACTATCCAGTCTTGCAGGAGGTCCAGGCGCCACCTGTTGGGCAGTCCTAGGAACAGCAGCCAGATACTGTGAGCAGAGCAACAGAGAGGAGGTAAGCTCACACCCTGCAGAAGAGGGCAGCCGAGGTAAGTAGCCAGGGGATAAATGCTAACTTTTTGTTTTGTACTATTTTGGCTACTTCTGCAGAGTAACACAGTGGTTTCTTAAATTGTTTTCACTTAATGAAAAGCCTAATGTAATTCTCTATTGCCTAAGTAGTGCAATTTTTAAATAATCCCATGTCTGATAATGACTCATTTACCCATATTCTAATTTTTTTTAAATTCTGTTTTTCTGAAATCTAAAATATTTTTTTTTGTTTGTGGTATGACTTACTCACTGCCTTTACATTAAGCCACACTGACTGGTGATCACTGGATCCAAAATGTTCACCTACAGTAATATCTGACAACAAATCTCCATTTGTTTACACATAATCTAGTATGGCCTCCTTACGATTTGGCTCCTCAACTACTTGTTTTAGAGATAATCTTAGTAGGGAGTTTCATAAACAGCTATTTTGGTTTTCCAGTTCACATCATGAAGATTAAAGTCACCCATTATGATAACTTCCCCATTCAATGTAATTTTAGCTATTTCCTCAACTAGTAAATTATCTAACTCTTCTATGTGTCCAGCGGACCTGCAAATCACACCTACACACTGTGTGATTACCAAATTCTAACGTAACCCAAACTTACTCTATATTTACCTCACTAACTTTTACTAGGCGAGATTTTATGGTATCCTACACATACAGGGCCACACCTCCCCTTTCTTGCCTTCTCTGTCCCTTCTATATGTCCTTTCTATATAAAAAGTAGCCTGGTATTGCTATGTCCAGGCATTTTTCTCATTATACCATGTCTCAGTAACAGCGACTAAATTATATTCATCTTATTCCCTAAACTGTGAGCATTTGTAAACATGACTCTAAGCTTAGCAATTTTTAACACACTCGCTACAGGCACTTTCTGCCCTTGTTTTGAGGGGCAATTGGATTGATGTTTTATAACTCTTTTGACCCTCCTCCTAGTTTAAATATTAACAAAACCTCTGAACTGTTCACTGATAACATTTGTTCCCTTTTGAGAAAGTTGCAATTCATCTTTTTTAATCAGTTTATTTCCATTCCAAATAGAGCTACCATGAGAAATAAAGCCAAATCCTTGCTCCAGACACTATTCACCAAGCCACAAGTTAAAGTACTAATAATATCACTACACCCGAGCCTGTCTCCAATACAACGCTGCACTCAGAGCCTGAGCCTGTCTCCATAACACCACTACACTCAGAGCCTGAGCCTGTCTCCATAACACCAATACACTCAGAGCCTGAGCCTGTCTCCATAACACCACTACACCCGGTGCCTGAGCCTGTCTCCATAACAGCACTACACTTGGTGCCTGGGCCTGTCTCCATTACACACCACTACACTCTAAAATGGCTGAAAATGAATTATGTAGAGCCACAGACTATGCAAAATACCTTTTATCCACAATTCTAAGTCTACCAGATCCTACAGTAATCCATCTGTCATTCATAGAAACATAGAATGTGACGGCAGATAAGAACCGTTTGGCCCATCTAGTCTGCCCAATTTTCTAAATACTTTCATTAGTCCATGGTCTTATCTTAAATCTCGAGAACGTTGGGGATATTGGCTTGGCTAGTTTAGCTTGGTTGCTGTGCTCTCTAAGTGTGCTTGGGGATATTCTGTAGAGTTAATTATTACTTAACTGTCTAAGATTGTTCTTTTTACTGTTACAAGTAAGAGTCATCTCTAGGAAAAGGTTTTTGATTGCACAAGGTTGCACAAGGTTTGATTTCCTGTTGGTAATTGGTAAGGTATTTGATTTAATTAGTTAGGTGTTTGCTGTTTGCAAATAAGCATGGGCCCACCCAGGTGTTAAACATTCCTAGGGTTGTTGCGTTTAAGAGTTGTATATGGACTGTGGAGTAGTTTAGCTTGGTTGCTGAATCTAGGTGCTGCTTCAAAGTTTTCGCTTGGAGATTTTTTTGAGATACTCTGGAGGTAGTCTGAGGTATATGAGAGGTGAGAAAGAAAGGAAGATTTGATTTGTTTGATTTAAATTACTTAACTCATTAAAATGGCAGACAAATATATACATTGACACACACACTCAGTTATATACAGTGACTCAGATTCACACAATGACACACAGATACACGCACTGACACTCAGATACACACACTGGCACAAACACACATTAACATGCAGATACACACACATTGATACTCATATACACACATTGACACACAGATACACGCACACAAACACACAGATACACACACTGACACACACAGATACACACCAGTACATCCACACACACAGATGCATACACTAACACAGGGGTACAAACACTGACACAGATACACACACTGACACACAGATACACAGACTGGCACATATACACAGGTACACATGCATAATCAGACATAGATACACACATACATATCATAATTTTTATATTTCCAGCCACCCTCCTGTTAGTATACCTTATGTTTCCAGGAGGATGGCTTACTTGGGGTCCTGGTGATGCTGGCTGAGTCTGATGGGAGTGAGCATGAGGGTCACTTTCTCTCAGCTGGACATTACGATAGGGGGCTGGTGGAACTCTTAAAAGGTCCACTGTGATACCCATCGGGTGGCCCTAAATGCATGGCTCCTCCAAATTGTTGTGGGCAGTGGACCTCATGCCCACTTATTCCTTGAGGGCCCAAAGCAGCTACCCCATTTGCCCTGAGTTAAAGACAGCCTTGCCTGCATGTATTTAATTATACTTTTTTTTTCTAAAAACAGCTTGCAAAACCTGTAGTTCCCTTGCCTGCTGCCTCTGCAAGCTTTCCCTTTCTAACCCCACTCAGACTTTCTGTTGCTTTTGATTTACAGGCTTTCCAAAGCAGCTCAATGAGAAGTCTTTGCTATGCACGTGCACTGAGTAAGCAATTGCTGCCTCTTGAGTTGCGCTCCACTAAGCTAAACAAAACCAGGAAGTAACTGTACTGGTTCCCTGCTTAAAAGACAGGAGGGTGTATCCAGGCTAATTTCTAAAAGAACCAATTTCTATTGAAATCTGATCTTTCTGCAAAAGGAAAAAAGAGAACACTCTTTAGACATAAAGTGCTTTAGGGGTCTTTAGTGTTCCTTTAACTCACTGATATCTTTATTGCTTGCTTTTTTCACTCCTTTTCTTTAGTTGCGTTACTCATTATTATGTGTTTTAGTTCTGGAAAATTAATGTGTTGTTTCATCACTTAATACAATTAGGTCTGGAAATATTTGGAGACTGATACAATTTTAATAATTTTGGCTCTATATGCCACCACACTGAATTTGAAATAAAACAACCAAGATGCAATTGAAGTGCAGACTTTCAGCTTTAATTCAAGGGGTTGAAAATAAATATTGCATGAAATGTTTAGAAATTTCAAAATATTTCATACACAGTTTCCTAATTTCAAGGGCTCGCGTGTAATTGGCCAAATTAACACAATCATGAATAAAATGTTATTTTTTAATACTTTGTCAAAAATCTTTTGCAGACAATAACAATATAAAATGCAATGGGAAAAACTGATAAAAGGTGGTGCTACAATCAAACAAATAAGGTGCAAAATATAGTTAAAAACCAGTGAGAGCACACAGTACATCCAAATATTAACACTATCTGTATAAACAATAGTGGAATATAAAAATCCAATAAAAAGAGAAGACCATAGGGTAGTATAGTTACAACATTATAAATTAATATACACTCTAGTGGTCCCACTCACATTATTCTCTGCCACTTTAATAAGTTGACTCAGACTAACAGCTTCGAACAAAAGATATAGTGGATATTTGTTGAGGATCTGGATACTATGTTCCCAATCTCTGTTATGCCGGTACTCCACCAAATCAAAATCCATGATGCAAATATTGGTGAATAAAACTCTGTATTTATAAAAAAACAAAATAATAAAATCAGACCTCTTAAAAACAAGATGTCCACTTGCCACGACGGGTTTCGGCCGTTTGGCTTTCTCATTTCCTTTACAACTTGTAAGTATCTCTCAAGTATGAGGACATTTCCTTTACAATTTGTAAAGCAAATGCCCTCATACTTGAGAGATACTACAGATGTAATTACGATTTTAAAAGATACATTTTAGTAACCTTGGATGTATCTGCATTGTATACATCAATTCCTCATGATTTAGGTTGCAAAACAGTACAAGGATGTTTCCAAAAATCGTAAATTACAGAAAATCATATTGCTTTTTTAATAGACAGTATCAGATGGATTTTAGAAAATAATTATTTTGTATTTAATTAAAAGTTTTATTTACAGCACCAGGGTACGACTATGGGAACCAGGTTCGCCCCTAGTTATGCCAAAACTGGTTGTGCTGGGTTGGGTGAATGAAATTATTTATAACAGCCCAGCATGGGAGACGGACCTGGTCACATACCATAGATATATTGACAGTTTATTTTTTATATGGAAGGGTTCTCAGAGTAACTTGGAGACCTTTTTAAGTAATATCAATAATGGGGTATTTATTTAAGTAGTCAATTCAGTACTGTTAGTATGAATGTCCTGGATCAGGAAATGTATGTAGAAAAAGGCACTTTAAAAACAGTACATTTCTTCAAAAAAGGAGAGACGAATAGTTATGTTTTGTACAATAGCGGACACTAAATAATATTCCGAAAGGGCAATTACAAAGGATAAGGAGAAATTGCACTGGCAAAGAAAAATTTGAAGAACAAGCTACTATCGTTTTAAATAAGTTTTCACAGAAAAAAATACCCTAATGAGTTATTAGACAAAGCATTTGAGGAGGTTAAATAATTAGATCAGAACGATTTGATTTTTAAACAAAAAAAAATGTAATAACAATAAGTATGCTGATTCTAATCTAGTACCTTTGTTTTTTTTTTTAATAGTAATTGTAAGAAGGTAAAATCTGGCACCTTCTCAAAAAAGATAGGGAACTTTAGACCTTTTATTACGTTTACGTTTATTTTTAGACCTTTTTGTTATGTTTAGAGGAGCTCCAAGCCTCAAACGAATTTTAACTTTTAACCACCCTAAGGCTGAAATACCCAATGCCTTTTTAAATGCCAATAAAAAAAGGCTTTTATTTGTGTGGAAAATGCAGTAAAAACAAGACTTTAAAAGTTATTAACAAATTCAAAACAAAATATAAAGAAGAGGGATTTTTATTAATGATTTTATAACATTCTAGTTTAATTTGGAGAGCTCTGATAAATTTGATATACCTTAGAGTTGGTATGAATTATTTTATATGCTCCTAACACACTCAATATGCTCCTAACACACTCAATATGCTAAACCCCAGCACATAAAACAAGATCAGAGAGAAATATATAAACAAGAGTGGAGCAGTATAGTGAAGTAAATGTTTAGGTGATAAGCCCAAACCAAATATAAATTGTGAAAGAGTTGTAGTAATACTTAGTCACTATTGAGTATTACTACAACTCTTTCACAATCTATATTTGGTTAGGGCTTATCACCTAAACATTTACTTCACTATACTGCTCCACTCTTGTTTATATATTTCTCTCTGATTTTATAACATGTTTTAGTAAAAATATTTTTTATTTTTTAATCTGTCTGTGTGGATTACCATATGTTGGCTGGACTATTCGTCCTTCATAAAAGGATTTACAAACATGTTAATAATATCAAGAAAGGTTTTAAACAACACTGTGTTTCTGCACATTTAAAAAAAAAAAACACCATAAAAAAAAATCTGAGTGGTTTAATCTTTCTAGGCATTCAGATGGTAAAGAAATCTTAGCGTGGTGGGAATTACATTTTAGATATAGGAAAAGAGGAAATGAAATGGGTTCACAAGTTGGAAACCTTAAAACCCAAGGGACTCAATGTTGAATTTGATTTATACAACTTTTTATAATTGTTTTACATTTTCATTTATCTCTAGGGTCCCTTTATGATTTTTATTAGTATCATTAATAGTACAATTAGATTGTTAATATTTGCACTATAGAGCATTTTGCCTTTATAGTAGGTTGATACTTGTCTTTTTTCCTATATATTTACGTTTTTGTAAGGTTAGAGTTTATAATTGATAGTGATTATTCATTTAATTGTGTATTTTTAGTGATATGCATGTATTTTTATGGTAGGCATCGATTTTATTTACACCTAAAGATAGATATTTAGGTGATATGCCCCATTTTTATTTGCACAAGAACTTCTAATATAAGTTTTGTACTAGAACAAATCAACATGTGACTTTTTAGCTATCACACCTATTGGAGTGGATATAAATTCAGATGAACGGCAAAACCAAGACCTGATCTGAAGAAGCCGTCCAGGCGAAATGCATCATCACGCAACAAGACGCACGACGTCAGTACATGTTACACAAAGCTCGAGTTCCTGGAAGGATTTCAAAGTTTGTCAGCTGCCTGAGAACTGCAAGTGCTAGCCGTGAGTCAGATGGATCGGCTCGCCAACAGCAGGGATAGAGCTTGTTTTCCATTGTATTTTATGCTACCAATAAAGGACTTACTTGTATCCAGTTACTGTCCTGCTTGTCACATCGTGGTTCGGACTATAGGATACCTGAGCTGTCAAAGTTAGAGCAGACTTTCACTGTTCCCCTCTTGTGAGTTGCCTAATTCTCTTATTCATTTACAATTCCTGTTACAGAGTTACACTATTATTTTTTCTCTTTTGATTTTATGTTTCGAAATTGCACAACCTATACCCGGAATTTATATTTTACAGTTCTTTTCCTCAGGCTATAATAGAGTAAGTGCTCTTTCTTATCACCTTATCACAAAGTGCACTGATTGGATTTTGCACAAAACATTTTCTGATGCAATTGTATTTTTTTACACTGTGTATAACATTTTATAGATCACTTCAGATTGCACTTTCACAGTATTGTTCTGCTGTCACATATTAAAGAGCTGTAAATACTAAGCCTTCCTCCAATTTGGATGTCAATTCTCTCAACCCAAAAATTTAAATTGGGAGACTGCACTTTAAGCCCATATTTATTATTTAACTGTAACTTTAATTTATTTTGGTAAACAGCTGAAATAACAAAACTTGTGTCAGGGTCCAAATATTTATTGTATGTAATTGTTTGAGAACTGCAGATTTGTATAATTGTCCCTGTTTATAGCTCAAAATTATTTAAGAATGGTTCATTCTTTTTATATGGGCTATTTTTACTTGCATTTGTGATCATGTACAAAGTATCAAACTACCTGAAAATCATTTTGATTGTGTTTTTATACTTGATACACTTTTTTAAACTATGTGATTTGGACATAATTGATAAGAAATGCTATGATTGTGAATCAACAGTGCCATCCAGTGGTGAAAACGTTCACTTTTCATAAATCTGCACACAAAAAAACGTTTTTGTTTGTTTCTGTTCCAAGCTTTGTTAATAGTGATGTCCCGAACGGTTCGCCACTGACGGCGAACATATGCGCTGTTCGGTCCACCCCCTATGTCATCATTGAGTAAACTTTGACCCTGTACCTCACAGTCAGCAGACACATTCCAGCCAATCAGCAGCAGACCCTCCCTCCCAGACCCTCCCGCCTCCTGGACAGCATCCATTTTACATTCATTGTGAAGCTGCATTCTTAGTGAGCTGTCCAGGAGGCGGGAGGGTCTGGGAGGGAGGATCTGCTGCTGATTGGCTGGAATGTGTCTGCTGACTGTGAGATACAGGTTCAAAGTTTACTCAATGATGACGAATAGGGGGCGGATCGAACAGCGCATATGTTCGCAGTCCGCGGCAAACCGTTCGAGACATCACTATTTGTAAATAGTGCTTTAGTCCTGGTGTTCATAATTTTGATGGATTCATTTTTTTACTAGTAGAATGTACTCTTCAACATATTATAATGTTTACAGAAATACTGTAATTAAGAAAAAAAAACTTATGTTTTTAGATATTAACCTGTTTAGATTATTACGGCTATATATATATATATATATATATATATATATATATAATTTTTTTTATTTTTTTTTATATATCAAAAACATATTGACACTGTGTTAATAAAACATACATTCCAGCTCAAGGACAGACTCCTCCCTACAATCTGATTTTCATTTGATGAAGTCATCAATCCTTATGTCTTTAGTCTAATCAGATGCTTCTCATAGAGAAGTATTGAGTACACAAAATGCATGCTTGTCAATTACTACAATCCCCCAGTCCATTATTTCGGAATTCTCTCATTCTTCATCTTTTCATTGAGAAGCACGAGATGCCTACAGCATTCTGCACCAGTATACTATGCATGCTGACACTGGATGTCAAACAGATTCAGTTATTTAATCAATTTGTTTCAGAAGCATCTAGTGGCTGACTGTCTGACAGCCATTAGTAGGCATGGAGTTGCAAAATGTAAACAGTGACATATCTGAGAAATCGCACAGTTTTTCATTTTCTAGGCTGCAGGGACTTTGCCCACCAAAGTACTTAAGATTATTATTATTTACAACTTTAAATTCTAATTGTCACATTCCTATATGGCAGGGTAATTAGCGTTTGTAAAAATATTTGGTTTTTGTTTTCTTTTCTTCAGTGCTGCATATTTTCCCCTTGTGACTTTTTACATGGGAGGATATTGTATTATTTTAGCATAACGTGTTTTAAACATATGTTTTGCTACCAATATTAAGTGACTCTATCCATTTTTTTACCCTGTGTTTTAGGGTACCCATCAATCCTGGGATCACCTGAGAAAGAGAGAGAGAGAAAGAGTTATGCAATAAATGAACAATTTCAGCAAATTAAATCTAAATGGCCAACTTAAGGTTAAAATAATTGATCGGGGACATTCTCCAACTCAACCATAGTCACAGCTCAATTAGCTAGTCTCAATTTTTTCTATTTGGTTTTAATTTTCTAAAATTCAGTGTGGATAATTCTCACTAAAAATCTTATTCCAATTTATCTCATAGAAAAGGAGAAAATATTTAATGTCATGCAAAATATGCAACATAACATATCATCTGGGACAAAGTCTGAAGCTATCATACACAAAACATGTTAAATGCTTATTCAACTTTAACTTAAGTAACTGCCATTTAGGAGTTAAATCACTTTATAAGTGCTTGGAGTGTCCCTTTAGGCTTTCTTCCAGCTATTGACTATCAACATCTGGTTACAGTGAAGTGACTAGGGATGGGCAAATATTTTGGTTCGATTCGGAAATTTGGGTAAGCAAAACAATTTGGCACTTCAGCAATTCGTTCCGGCACTTCCAAAATTCAGCAATTTGGGACTTTCGGAAATGCGGGACTTCGGAAATGCAGGACTTCGGAGATTCAGAACATCTCTAGGGCTCCCTAACCATAACCCTACCCCTAACCATACAACATACCCCTAACACTACCCCATACCCCTATCCATACCCATAACCACCACAACCACTTACACATCTATAGGGCTCCCAGTGCCCGGACTGCCATCACAACCACTTACACATCTGTAGGGCTCCCAGTGCCATGATTACCACCACAACCACTTACACATCTATAGGGCTCCGGAATGTCAGGAATTAGCTTATTGGTCAAGATTCCTGTCATCATTCACATAACTTTCTATTCCTCTCTTGTTTTGCCACTTTTCAGAAATCTGAAGAACTTCGGCACTTCCAAAATTCGGCACTTTGGCAATTCGGTACGGTTCGGCACTTTGGAAATTCGGACTTCTGACTGACCGATGTACACACATGCGAGGATGACAGAAGACGCCTTGTGCGTACTATATTCAGTGTGTTTATCCACTGTTAATTCTATGCATTTTTGTATTTGTATGATACAAGATGTTTTCATATAATACACAATTGCTTTTTGCATCTCTGTTTTCATTTTTCCAACAGTATCCACAGGACTTTATGACACTTCCCTGGCGTGCTGCTGGCTTTAAAAATCCATAAAAGCTCTCTCTGACACAATCCTGGAAAGATATCACATCAATGTTGTCGTCTTTACATTTTTTCAGTAGCCTAACTGAAAAATTGTACATTTGAATGTTTTTTCTCTCCTTGAATTTAATCTAAAGGCAATATCGAAATAATAAATCCACACATTACCTTAAAATGGAAGAGTGCTTTGTAGGATATGAATATCCATTTTGCTTAATATCCTAGCTGTTCATATAAGGGTTAATTTGAACCAAGAATAAATTTGGAATTGTATCTTCGATTCTGGGAAGAATTTATCCAATATCATTTACGAGAATGACCATACTGATTTTGAAATGCTCTTGTTAATTGTCCAAGATTAAGGTATTTGTAAATATCTTGTTTTGATCAAATATACATGTGTTATATAACATAGAATTATAATAAGAAACAGCTGCTCATAACTTGTGAAAAACAATGTCATTGTCACCAGGGCCAGATTAAGAACACATTGGGCCTGGTGCTGACAAATATGATGGGCCTAATTACGGAATCTTATCGACCTAAAACACTAAAACAGTCATACCTCCCAAGCGTCATGTATCTGATAGAGATGGTGCTGGAGGGAAACTCATAGGATGCAGCTATAGGAAAACACATACTCTATGCTAATCTCTCTCTAATTTATGCTTTGAAGTAAATCCATAACCCCTAACAGTAGTGTCCAGTGAAGCAGGAAGTCAATGGGTGGGGTAAAAGGGTGGGCCACTGACCAGACCTGCCAAAAGGGGAGAACATGCCCAAAAAGGGGGCATGTCTGTCTAAAGAATTTGAAGGACAGCCTGGCATGAATGCATGTCAGGCTGCCGCCAATCCTGCAGGCTGTCCAACTAAGGGCATACTATGCAGACAGCACCCTGAGCTTGACATAAATGCATCTAATGATGCGCTCACTCCGTGCTTTCTAAGGACTGTCCCCTAGTACTCGCTGGTCCTCTTGTCTCCTTGCCTTCTTACTAGCAGGCAGAAGTTCCTGGTATATAGTCTGAGACAGAGAAAAGGTGTAAGTATTGAGTGTAGAAGAAAGGGGACATGCCACAGTGTTAGAGAGACCAGCGTCTGCATTACCTAAACTAATTTTATTGTCAGCTAGTCCACACAAGTTTTGTTCCCATACATCCCTCTTAAGCTTCCAAACTTAAAGGGACACTATAGTCACCAGAACAACTACAGCTTATTGTATTTGTTCTGGTAAGTAGAATCATTCCATTCAGGCCTTTTGCAGTAAACACTGTCTTTTCAGAGACAATAACTCCACTGGCCACTCCTTAGATGGCTGCTAGAGGTGCTTCCTGGGGCAGTACTACCTAGTGTGCAGCACTGCCATTCAGTGTCTCCACCCTCTGCATGCAGACACTGAACTTTCCTCATAGAGATACATTGATTCAATTTATCTTTATGAGGAGATGCTGATTGGCCAGGGCTATGTTGGAGTTGTGCTGGCTCTGCCCCTGATCTGCCTAGTTGACAGTCTCAGCCAATCTTATGGGGAAGTATTGTAATTTGCTCAGACCACCACTTCTGATGATGTCAGCAGACAGTCAATTCAGAGGCAGAGCCAGCAGCTGCAGACTTGAATACAAGTTATATTTTACTATACTTAGGGAGGCAAGAGGGGGCCAGGGTGTTGGTTTTAACATAATAGAGTCAGAAATACATGATTGTGTTCCTCACCCTATAGTGCTCCTTTAAGCAAGAATATGTGAAGAGTAGTTAGGGTTGCCACCTTTCTTGGAAAAAAATACCAGCCTTAATCATTTGTATAATCACAAGGAGTGACATCAGAGAAAATTCTGTAAAATCACCAACAAACTACTCACAGTTTGATTCTGCTGTATAGATGGATTGTCTCCCAGTGTCTCAGTCTCGCAAGTCACCCAGTGTCTCAGTGTCCCTATGTATCACAGTGTCAGTGTCCCCATGTCGCCCAGTCCCCTAGTCTCCCAGTGTCTGTGTCCCCATTTCTCCCAGTGTCCCAATGTCTCAGTGTGTCCCCATGTCTCCAGGATACTGGGGACACTGAGAGACATGGGGACACAGACATTTAGGGAAACTGGGAGAAATGGGGACACAGACACTAGGGACACAGACACTGGGAGACATGGGGACACTGAAACATTTGGGGACACTAAGACACCTGAGGGGACACAGAGACATGGGAACACAGACACTGGAAGACTAGGGGACACTGGGAGACATGGGGACACTGGCTGGAAGACAGACACTTGGGGACACTGGGAGACATAGGGACAGTTGTGGGCATAGACATGGGGACACTGGGACATATAGGGACACTGGGAGACATGGGGACACTAGGCACACAGACACTGGGAGACATAGGGACACTGAAACATTTGGGGACACTAAGATACTAGGGACACATAGACATGGGGATTCTGGGAGACTTGGGGACAGTTGTGGACATAGACATGGGGACACTGGGTCATATAGGGACACTGGGATACATGGGGACACTAAGCACACTGAGAGACATGGGACACAGACACTGGGAGACTTAGGGACACAGACACTAGCAACACTGGATGGGGGACATGGGGACACTGGGAGAAATGGGGACATAGTGTCTCCGTGTCTCCCAATGTCTCACAGCATCCCCATGTGTCTCAGCACCCCCATGTGTCCCAGTGTCCCCTAGTGTCTCAGTGTCTCCATGTTTTCCAGTGTCCCCACCTGTCTCAGTGTTTCCAGGTCTCCCAGTTTCTGTGTCCCCATGTGCCCCCTAGAGTCTGTGTCCCCTAGTATCTCAGTGTCCCCATATGTCCCCTAGTGTCTCAGTGTCCACATGTGTCCCCTAGTGTCCCAGTGTCCCCATGTGTCCCCCAGTGTCCCCATCCCTCACTTACCTGAGCTGTAGAGCTGCTGTCTGGACTCTGTGCTGTGTTGCTGCTCCCCCACAGATCAGTGAGTAGTAGAGAGAGGCAGGGATATGCTGTAACTTCCTATCCCTGCCTCTCTCCACACACAGTGACCCCTACTGGCTGGTGCTGGTATTGTAGAGTAATCTCCATTTATTCTGAGAAAAATATCTGCATTTGTATTGCCAGTCTTACTGCAATACCGGCACGGCCAGGCAGCCTCAAATACCGGCTGTACCAGTAAAATACCAGTCAGGTGGCAAACCTAAGAGTAGTGTGTGTAAAAAAAAAAAAAAAAAAAATTTTTTATTTTTTATTTTTAAATGGGCCTAGTCCATGGGCCTGGAGCTGCAGCTCCATCAGCCCCTATGTTAATCCGGCCCTGATTGTCATGCCCATATGCTCATTTTTCCCTTCCCATCCTGCTATGAAAATGGGGTATAAATATAACTGACGTATGAATACAATTTGAATTGGTTATTAAACACAGCTCTGCTATTCATTTCCAATTTCCAGAGCTCTGAATGAGTTGGCAAATATCCATCATCCACAAAGGGCCCGGGCTGATTTTATCCCCAACAAACTGGTGTCAGAAGTTTGGGTGCAATTGGGAACGGAATTACAGGTAAGAGGATCTTTGACCCCTTGGGGACACAACTTCTGGACATGACGGAATGTTTCTGTCGTGTGTCCTTAAGGGGTTGGGGACCTTTGCCTGTTCTGCCATTCTCCCACACATTGCATTTCTTGTTTTAATGGGGTTTTTCACTATTTAAGTTTTTAAAGGGGATTTTCACAGGATAATGTCTTTGGTAGACATGGTATTTTAAGTCTTAGGTAGACTTCTATTACTCCATGGGTTGTGCACAATTCCTCTTTGGTAAGAGGTTCACCTTTGGCCAGGTGTTAAAAAGATTTTCAAGCCTTTGGCAGGCTGTCATGTCCTGTGATGCACATTTACATATGGGTTTTGTAGACTAAAATGGTTTTTAAAAAAAAAAAAGGGGGCTAAAAGGGAATATTGTTTAAACCCGGTATGATGGATGTTTGGCATTACTCCGGCTTGCTAATTTATGTGCTATTTTATGATGTGCAACGCTGATTTTAAGCATAAAGTCTTAATTGAGGGAATGTAAAAAGTACATGTAAAGGTGATGATGAATAAGAAAAAAAAATAGAGGTTATTTAATATAATACATGTTTTTTGACTTTTACTTGAAAAATCTTTTACTCATCTACAAAAGCGAATGAAAAAAAATGCTAAATAGATTCAAAATTTTGTCCTGAGTTTAAAAATACCTAGTGTTTACGTGCTTTTTTGCTTTTTTTTGCATGTTATGGGGCTATAGGTACAAGTAGGATATTGCGGTTTCAAAACATACATTTTTAAAATTTATCAATAGTGACATTGTAACACTATTATCTGTCCTAAATCTCTGAATAACACCCCACATGTACATATTTTTTTTAAAGTAGACAACCCAGGGTATTCAATATGGGGTATGTCCAGTCTTTTTTAGTAGCCACTTAGTCGAAAACGCTGGCCAAAGTAAGCATTCATATTTGTTTGTGTGTGAAAAAAGTAAAAAAACTAAATTGAACGCTAATTTTGGCCAGTGTTTGTGACCAAGTGGTTACTAAAAAGACTGGACATACCCCATTTGCAATACCTTGGGTTGTCTTCTTTTGCAAATGGTATGCCATCATGGGGTAATTCTCATTCCTGGGCTACCATACGCTCTCAAAGGCAACGTAACCAACCTGGCCATTTTCAATGTAAAAATATTTGACCCATATATTTGACCTTGTAACATTCAAAAATGCTATAAAACCTGTACATGGGGGGTACTGTTTTACTTGGGAGACATCGCTGAACACAAATATTAGTGCTTAAAAACTGGAAAACGTATCACAACAATTATATCATCAGTAAAAGTGCTGTTTGTGTGTGAAAAATGCAAAAAAAGTAACTTTCACTGACAATATCATCGCTGTGATATGTTTTACTGTTTTGAATCACTAATATTTGTGTTCAACGAAGTCTCCCGAGTAAAACAGTACCCCCCATGTACAGGTTTTAGTGTGTCGTAGAACGTTACAGGGTAAAATACAGTGCTAGCAAATTCAATTCTCTGGAATTTCGGCCTGGGTTGGCAGGCAGGTCCCTTAAATTGCAATCAATAAAATTACTGAATTATGTAAAACTATTACATAAATACGCACGTAGAATTTAAATATTTATGCATATTTATATATATTTGAAGTCTACGT
>OW240919.1:146361520-146425504 GCA_933207985.1 Pelobates cultripes
AATATTCAGTATACACACAGTATAATAATAATAATATTCAGTACACACAGTATAATAATATTCAGTACACACACAGTATAATAATAATAATATTCAGCACACACAGTATAATAATAATATTCAGTACACACACAGTATAATAATAATAATATTCAGTACACACAGTATAATAATATTCAGTATACACACAGTATAATAATAATATTTAGTACACACAGTATAATAATATTCAGTACACACAGTATAATAATAATATTCAGTATACACACAGTATAATAATAATATTCAGTACACACACAGTATAATAATATTCAGTACACACACAGTATAATAATAATAATATTCAGTACACAGTATAATATCCAATCAGTACACACGATATAATAATAATAATATTCGGTACACACAGGTATAATAATATTCAGTACACACAGTATAATAATAATAATATGCAGTACACACACAGTATAATAATAATAATATTCAGTACACACACAGTATAATAATAATATTCAGTACACACAGTATAATAATAATAATATTCAGTACACACACAGTATAATAATAATATTCAGTACACACACAGTATAATAATATTCAGTATACACACAGTGTGACAGAACCATCTGTCTGCTGGATTTTTGCCCGTTCGTCTGTTTGTCCCCGTTCGTATGAATGGCTGGTTTCTATAGCCCAGCCATTCGAATGACTCTTTTTCCCGAACAAAACCGCCGAACGAACGGCCACCCAAGTGAGGAGTGTGCTGCAGGTTAACGAAGTGATCACCATTATAACGTTGTGGTTAACCGCAGACACTTCTCAATTAAACCGAACTCAGGGTGGTCGTCGTTCGTATGTCGACCACGAGGCAGCTGCCATTTTAAATCATGCGAACGCTCAGCGGTGTTTGGCTCTATTTCTATGGAACGGAAAACGGACACTTTTTCTGTCGAACACCGCTGAAACAAGGGAACGCCTGGCTGCCTCCACGAAAGCATGCGAACATCGGCCGTTCGGGAGATTGAGAACACACAAAAGACTTAACCCAGATAGCCCACCCATGGAGTCATTCGTGTACCGAAGGACTGTAAGAACTTTGACTCCATGGCGATTGAACTATGTGTGTGGGATCTGAGCGCTATTCGCCAATAATATGCACTCAGATCCAGGCTATCTGGGGACATGTAATACGAATGGGAAATGTTCAGTCTTCATGTAGTTATGCATTTTTGTGTCTTTTATTATTTCATGTTTAAGATGGCGACTGTCCTTGTCCTGGAGTTAATTGAGTTACTTGGTAATTAACTCCAGGACAGAGGGGAGGGAATCAGAATGTACTGTGGGTAAAATATGTGACTGTGTGTCAGAAATGTCCTGCTATCTGTCTCTACTTTAAGTCTCCCATTTGGTCCCCTAGGGGAGTGTCCACCAGGTGGGAGACCTGCATAAATACGGGCAGGTAGCCCACAGTAAACCCAGATCTTATTTGACCCTCAATGCGGAGCTTCTGTCTCGTTATTGGGGGGGATTTCTTCTTCACGTTTAGAGACTGCTGGATGGAACGAAAGCCGCTTTGGGGATATTATTGTTCGACGGTTCCTAGCAGTTCGTATATTGCCGTTCGGGAGTTTGGAGCCGTTCGTGGATTTCGATCGGGAGATTGCCGCTTCCCCTGCATTTGGTTCGTGGGTTACAGAGTAAGCGAACAGAGACTGTACTGCAGCCGGGAAGGTTTACTAAACGGCGGTTTGGCTTAAAGACACGGGAGGTGTCTTAACAATTGGTGGCAAGCGACGGGATGAATCCTACAGCACTGGAGGTCAGCTACAAGAGATGCAGTACGAGGAATTAAGGCGTGCTACACTTAAGGACATATTGGAACGCCGAGGAAGGTCAGCAAGCAATCTAAAGAAACGGGAGATTATTGCTTTGCTAATGGAGATGGATGCAGCAACGGGAATGGAAAGAGTCAACGTGCCCAGTACCTTGGATTTAACACCCGAGGAAATACAATTCAACCGGGCAGTACAAATAAGGCTGGCACATTTTGGCCCCAACCCCTCAGCTGACATCGTGGTTCGTGTGCAGGCAGCAGTTGCAACACAACAGGCAGCCCGGGAAAGAGGAGCTGCAGCAGCAGAGGTACCGTATGACAATAATGTGGTTGCTAGAAAAAAGGTACCTTTTGCTGCGTTTAAAAATTTTGTGGAAACAGAGGGAGAGATTGATGGATTTTTGGCAGACTTTGAGAGGCAGTGTGCGCTACATCAGGTACCTGCAGATGAATGGGTCACCATCCTCTCTGGGAAATTATCTGGCCGGGCTAGTGAAGCTTTTCGGGCCATCCCAGAGGAGGAGATCACCAGCTATCGGGCTGTGAAAGAGGCGCTCCTAGCCAGGTATGCAGTAACCCCAGAGGCGTACAGGCGGAGGTTTAGAGAAACCAACAAACTGGTTGGGGACTCTTATGTGGAATGGGCCTGCAGAGTCCATCGTACCGCAGCCCACTGGATGGCTGGATGCCAAGCGGTAACTGGGGAGGAGGTGTTACAAGTGTTCCTGCTGGAGCACTGCTTTGATAGACTACCTGCTGGGGTCCGGGAATGGGTCAGAGACAGAAAACCCTCTACCCTACCCGAGGCTGCCCGTCTGGCAGACGAATACACGGATGCCCGCAAGTTGGATGGTACAGCTGCTAAAGCCCCTGCCAGACTGGAGTATCGACCAGCAGTAACACCCGCTCCTGCAGTCTACCAACCCCCAGTACACCGTACCCCAGCCGCACCACCAGCTAACAATTATATGCAACCAGCCCGATTTAATGCCCGGGAGTACTCCCAACCCATCCGGTGCTATGGGTGCAAGCAGTTGGGGCACAAGCGTCCTGAGTGCCCCCTGAACAGTGCCAACCAGGCTCAGTCCTGGAGGAGACCAGTTAATGGAAACCAGCGCCCACCTCAGCCTGCTGCTCACTGCCTAGAGCAGGAGGAATTTTGGGGCATTCTACACGAGGCAGACCCAGTGCAAGCAGCTCACCAGGATAATCGCCAACAACATCGGCAAACTGTGAAGCTGAATGGCAGAGTGGTGAATGGGCTGAGAGACACAGGAGCCACGATGATACTGCTCCAAAAGAACTTGGTCTCAGAGCATCAGCACACTGGGGACACTGTAAGGGTAGCAGGGGGTGCCGTGTTTCGCTTACCTGTTGCCCGAGTACATTTGGATTG
Source organism: Pelobates cultripes (assembly GCA_933207985.1). Taxonomy (NCBI): domain Eukaryota; kingdom Metazoa; phylum Chordata; class Amphibia; order Anura; family Pelobatidae; genus Pelobates; species Pelobates cultripes. Next base: position 146,364,751 of record OW240919.1, read on the forward strand.
GGGAGTGGGCGCTAGGCATGTGGATGTGGGGGTGATGAAGGACTTGCCCGCAGATGTTCTTTTGGGAAACGATTTGGCCCCTTTGGTTTCAGCCTATGCTCCGATGGGCCCTGCAGACGTGAACCCAGTGACCACCCGTGCCCAGACCCGTGCTGCCGGAACCAGCCCACTTGCTGACGAGACCCAGGTAAGATCTCCTTCCCCGACTGGTACCCCAGATCAGGTCCCCTTAAGCTGGGATTCCCCAGAGGAGTTTGGGAGGGAAACCCGGGCAGATCCGACCCTCCAAAGATACAAGGACAGGGCAGATGCTGGGGAGGAAGGAATAGATGGGGAACGGTATGAGTGGGTGGGGGACAGGTTGTATAGGATCCCTAAACCTTCCCAGAAGAGTGTTGCCTCTCCGCCGAATCGCCAGTTAGTGGTACCTGCAAAGTACCGGCAGGAGATTCTGCGGATAGGGCATGATGTTCCTTTAGCTGGACATCTAGGGTCCCGCCGCCAAACCTGAGGCTGAGAGTTTGGCCGATGGCTCGTTATATAAAAAAACTGTCTATGAATTTAGCAGGGAATTCCATAGTCGTCAATACCTCTCTAAGATACCTCCAATGTATTCTGTCGAACGCCTTCTCTGCATCCAACGACGCATACATTTTTGTATCAGCATTTAATAGTATTGTATAGTGATTGGTAATATTTGACAAATATGTTGCTGATTTGTTTAGGGTGAAATATTTTTTCTCCTTTTTCATTTACTATGTATTCTGTCCTATTGTGGCTGGTTAAATGTCTAGAGGAGTTTAGAGGCTAGCATGCCTTTTGCATAGAATAGTTGTTTAACCCTTCTAAGCATTAGGGCAGTATGTTGGAGTCTAATTGTTTCAATTTTCCCTTTACTTTCTGTCAACATTAATGCTAAACTTTTAGATGGGCGAATTTGTTGGCTTGTTTTAAGTTATAGTGTTCCTTTTCTAAAGAGCAAATGGTTAGAATTTTTCTTAAAAAAAAAATCCCTATTTTGTCTTCCCCAGAGTCATTCTCCTACTCTGTTCGGACATTTTGTTAATATTTTATTCCCCATTAATTCGAAGAAACTAAGTACCGAACACCGACCACCCCTGGGCTCATTAAGTTCAAACAAACCAAAGGAATTCAGTGCTCTCTTTGTGTGGCCGCCGTTGTGTGTCCATCTTGTCGCACGAAAGCAGGCAGCGGGACTTGGTTGTCGAGTGTTTGGAACTGTGAGGCGGCTACTCTAGGGCCTGAACACCGGTAAAAACGTACGAATGCCTGCTTCTAGTCGCAGCAAGCCAGGAGAGCGCTGTTCGACAGATTGTTCGACGAGAACTCCCGAACATACCGCACACTATGAGCCAGGGGACCCCTTTTTATTTGTATGAAAACTCTCAAACTAGACCGACCGCTACACCTGAAACTATGGAACTATTTCTGGGCAGACATCACCAGAGAGGTCGATTAATTCTTCCCCCCAGTGGTGATTCGAGTATGTTCGTGGGATCTGAATGCTTTTTGGATATGTTGTGCGCTCAGATCCAAGCTATCTGTGGATGTGTAGACTAGGTTCGATTGCACAAAATATGACTTTTGTATTTTAAAGTGTTTTTGTAAAGCTTTAAAAGAGTGAATATTTTCTGTACTTGGAGATAATTGAGCTTAAGCCAGCCACTTAACTCAATTATCTCCAATATTCAGAGGAGGGATTGTATTGTTTGTATTGGGAGTGTCACACTTTGTAACCTTGTTGTTATTGGTTGTTGTGTTTGTGTCACTGTCCCCAACAAGGTCCATGCGAGCGTACAACTTGCTTGGAGACTTGCATAAAGGCCAGCTGTGGCTTTCATTAAACAGAATGTTTTACCCCTTCATGAAGTCTTGGCTCATGTTTGGGGAATTGGGAGTTAAAATCACTTCAACTTCGTCAATGCTTGGATGTCGGGAGATTCTACACGGATATACTCAGCCGGAGTATAGGTGATCCATTACAATGCCCTTTGTAGTAAGTTGACTCTTTATGTTTTCCTTATGAGCGTACCATGTGGTTTCACATGAAAGTTCTGGAGTGGCGTTAGTTTCAAAATAGTTTTTAATTTCTAGTTCTGCTAGCTGGATATTTTCTGGACCAGAAAGTAAGTGATCGCCTAACCCTGACCTTGTGGGTGCATCAGAGTATGTGTAATATAATCGGTGCATGCTCAGACCTATCAATGGGTAATATTTCTGATTTAATAACGGAGTCCAAAGCTGATTCATTCAATAGAAATTGTAACAGCACCCCAGGCATAAAAGGGTTAAATTGCAGTTTAGTAGATCTTCCCTTCCAGAGACACAGGCACAGCTACTGCAGAACACCAATCCGCCTAACAGGAAACCATATGAATGCCGTAAACAGCCGAATAGGAAAAACCATATGAATAGGTTTACACTTCTAGCAGTCGAACTGGAACAGCATACAATAAATCCCCCCAAAGACGAGACAAGGCTCTGTGTTGAGGGTCAAGCAGTGGTCTGTTTAATGAGGGCTACCTGCCCGTATTTATGCAGGTCTCCCACCTGGTGGACACTCCCCTAGGGGACCAGATGGGAAACTGGGAAACATATTGGACATTGACCAATCACAAGCTTACAATCCCACAATGCATCACAATCCCTCCTCTCTGTCCTGGGGATAATTGGGAAGTAATTATCTCCAAGGACAGAGGCAAAACTCCATTAACCACTTGGTTACAATAAAGCACTAAAATACAATAAAATACATAATGTTATATTTGTCACATAAAATATATACATGTAACACATCCCCAGATAGCTGGAATCTGAGGGAACATTACTAACGAATGGCGCTCAGATCACATAGATACAGTTTAATCGCCATGGAGCCAAAGTCTTTCCCATAGTCTTTCATTACGCGAATAGGCTCCATGGCATGGCTATCTGGGGTGATGCTGTTCATATGGTCAAACTACCGAATGAACAGTGATTCGGTTCCACTACCGAATGCAGAGGCAAGGAGGCTGACAGCTCAGCGGTGTTCGCGCAAATAAGTGTCCGTTTTCAGTTCCATAGTTTGGGGGCTGAACACCGCTGGCTGTTCGGGAGTTAAATTGGCTGCTGCAACGTGTTCGGCAAACGAACAAAGGCCACCCAGCATTAATCAATTAAGCTGCGGTTAACCTCAGCTTCTGGGCGGTCAATTGACGGCACACTCCAGTTCCCAGGCGGTCGATTGTTCGGTACTTTGTTCGGTAGATTGAATCTACCGAACACCCCGGCAGAAAGGCACGAATACGCTTTTCTGCAGGAAAATAAAAGGTTTTAACTTCCGGGCCATAGTCTAAAGGGAGCAGGCGAGCAACCAGGCTCCTCCAGTGGCTAGTTTCGCCACAGAAATCTATCTATTCTTGAGTACATGTTGTGTACCATAGAATAATAGGTTTTTCTCCAGAATGTGTCAATCTCCATGAGTCAACAACCCATAAGAATGAATCAGTTTAGAGCAGGCCAATGCAGTCCTTGAGGTAGCATTTTTTTCCGAATTACAGAGTTGTTCCCTGATGGTATCTAAGTCATAGTCAAGGACAAAGTGAGTGTCTCCACAGATTACAATTTTTAATTTTTGGAGTGCATTTAGAATAACAGACTCGCATGGTGTACCCCAAATGCAATCCTCATGCTATTCAAACATTCAGTACAGTGGAGTATATAGTGGAACTTGCACAATTTTTGATAATAACCTAGGTTAAATGTTAGGGATGAGACACTAATTAACATAGGTGCTTACTAAGGCTGTTAGTAAGTAAGTTTAATGGTATGCTGTACTATAGAACTCAAGATGTAGACATGCTAGTGTTAAATGGTGTTTGTACGATCATTATATCACCCTGGCTAGATTAGAGTTCTTGGGTTGGTTTGTGTTCCAGGGCTTTTCGGCTTAGCGGGCCCGTGCGGCCGGGTACGTGTGTCCGCTGGTGCGGGGGTTTGAGCAGCGCCCCTCCGGGAGTGTTGCTGTGTTGCTCGTTGGTGTCTTTTGCGGTGCTTCTCCGGCTGGCCATTGGTATATCTTCTGGACTTCCCGAGGTGAGCGCCTCTCAGGACGGTAGTTTGGGCACTGTGTGATACAGTTGGCTGCTGGATGAGACCGCTGTTATGGCCGCCGGTGATCAGAAGGTGTGTGTGGGTTGCAAATGTGGACGGCCTTGTTGTGGGAGTTCCTTGGTCTGTTGTGAGGTCGGCAGTCTCTGTTGGTGGAAGGTCGGGTGCAGTGTGGGCCAGTTCCGTTGCCCTTGTGGCTCGGGCTAGGCCTCCTCCGCTGCTCGCCTGTGGCGAGGTCCATGTAGTGGGCTGGTAAGTAGTCGCTTGTGGGGTTGTGGTGTCTAGTGTGAGGAGCTTGAGTTCTTCTGGCCCCTGGCGCCCTTGTCCAGAGACCCATTTTGTTGCTCTACTCACTGCAAGTGCGCACTCCCTCTCCCTGGCCCCAGTGCACATGGCATCCACCATCTTGGATGTCGTGTTCGGCCCTTTGAGCGGGATGGTGGTGCCTTTGGGCCCTGGATGTGTAGCCTCTGGGTGAGGACCGGTCCATGGGGGGGATCAGGACCAGGACCGCCCGGGTCTTGATCTCCGACTTGGTACCTTGTGGCAGGATAGTGGGGGCAGCGGCCGTCTGCGCCTCTTACCGCCTGCGTAGGCCCCAACTTGTTCGTTGTGGGCTTCTCCTACTGGGGACTGTAGCTCTGGGAGCCAGCCTCTTCCAGGATCCAGTAACTGCGTGGTTCTGAAGACCCTTGCTGCCGGTCAGTAGTTAGGTCGTTTGCCATATTTTTAAGCTTATTTGTGGGTATATTGCAGGAGCTGAACTTTTGTGCAACCGTCCAGCTCGGCGGTCCGGCCCCGCCCCACAGATTATAATTTTTCCTTTTTTTAGTTTTGTGAGTTTGTCTAAAATTAATTGTAGATACTTGATTTAGTCAGAATTCAGAATATATTGATTATGGTGTAATCAATTGCATTTATTCTTCCAATCCATATCAAGTATCTTCCATTTTTATCTTTTAGGATTTTTTCAGTTATTCAAGATGAATTGTTATTAAAGAGAATAGGATTGTGTAGTGTATATTTTATTTATCAATTTTTTGTTTTTCAAAGTGGGTTTCCTCAATGCAAACCACATCTGAAGATTGTTTTTTGGCATCTATCAAAAGGAGTTGTCTTTTATGGGGGCTATTAAGACCTCTTGTTTTGAGGGATAACATTTTTAGACTCTTTAGACTTTTATTATAATAATTTTATTATCAGTCTGTACATTTGGGAACCTCATAGCCAAGATTGTTGGTGTAATTTGGTTAGAAATTTGGTTGACACAAAGAACATTAACATTTATCTCAGTGGAACTTGATTGATCTTTGTCAGTGTTTTGATTTGTAGAGGGTAGGAATATATTAAGGGAAGGAGATGGAAAAGAGAAAAAATAATAATAAAAAAAAACTTTTATCGTTACTGGTGTGATAAAACTTTTTTCCAAAAAGAAAAAGGCCATAAGAGAGAAAAGAGGGTCTTGTCATATCTGCGGCCTTTCAGGTGGGGTGTCGTTGGGAGATGATACTTACTCCCTAACCAAGCCATCTTGTAATAATTTTGAATGGAGGAGGTGTTCTATGTAATAATAAAGAGAGCTATGAAAACTCCTACATTATTAAACTTGTGTTAAGTGAGCCTTTTTTTTAATTTAAACACAGATTAATGCGATGACCCTTGTAACTGACACATCAGGAAAATAACTATATACATGTTACTATCCAAACTTGTTCACAAATTGTGTTGTAAAGCCTGTTGCTTGTAAATCAGCAGTTTTGTGCACCGACCCAACGTATACAGATATAGTCATTTTTAGCGTAACCTGTGAAATGAGCAGTGAGCGATTGGTGCAATGTTCCAACGAGTTGAGGCATCGCGTCAATCTTGTAGACAGCATATAATAAACTTCCACCCCAGCAATTTGAATAATATAAAACAAAATTTCAGGGGGGTGTGTCCGACCCCCAACTTGGCAGGCCACATTTTGAGGAAGCTCTGGGGACATTGGGACATTAGTGTTCCTACATAACCATTTATAACTTTGCTGGACCAAATATGAACATTGCTGCAACATTATGAACTATACATCAACATGCAAAAGTGAAAATGGGGAGAAAAAACTTGTGCCCGGGATGCAGAAAATCAATGCAGGAGCAGCAGGGGTGAGTAAAGGCCTGCAGACCCACTCACCCTCACCCTCATCTAAATTGGACCCACAGGATACTGGTGGGGGAGGGGGAGTCTCTGCCTTCACCTCTAAAAAATTTAAAGAGACAGAAGGGGCTACAGACAGCTCTGAAGAAGATGATACATCTACAATGTCTGCACTATTTACTACAGATCCAAAACAGAGGATCAGGCCTGTTGCCACAACCAAGATGGCCATGTCTCCACAACTTGACGTTGGCTCTGCCACACACAAGATAGCTACTGCTATCTCTGATAGAGATAGAAATCTCTGGCTAGTACAAAAGACATTGCCACAACCAAGATGTACTTCCTTCACAAGCTATGGAAACCATAACAAATGTGCCAATATCATCAAACCCAGTATGGGAAATCCTACAAGAGGATTTAAGAGAATTAAGAAATGAGGTTAGATCAGAATTTGCAAATATGTTACAACGTTGGAATATACAGTTGATACTACTGACAACATTCTAATGAATCATACTGCGGAAATTAAGGATTTTCAAAAAAAATGGTATGGAACTACAACTGCAGGCTACTACCACAACACTTTGTGACTTAAAAGACAGGAATAGGAGAAATAATATTAGAGTGCATGGGATCCCTGACTTGCTGAGTTAGCTGACTATATAAGAGCTATAATGCGTTCAGTACGTCCAAATCTTATTGAAACTGACTTGATGATTAACCGTATACATTGCCTTCAAAAGCCGGATAATGCTTGTGACAGAACCATCTGTCTGTCTATTGTGATGGATTCGTCTATTTCTGCCCCCTTTCATGTAAATGGCTGTTTCTATAGCCCAGCCATACGAATGACTGTTTTTCACCGAACAAATCTACCGAACGGATGGCCCCCCAGGTTAGAAGTGTGCTGCTAATTGATCCCAATTAGAACGTTGTGGTTAACCGCAGACACCTCTCCATTCCATTCGTACGGGAGGTCGTCGTTCGCATGTCGACCACGAGGCAGCGGCCATTTTGGGACACAAGAAAGCGTAGCGGTGTTCGGTACAAATTCTATGGAACTAAAAACGGACACTTTAATCTACCGAACACCGCTGGAAGCTGATGCCCACCTTCTATTTCGGCGAGGCATGCGAACGCCGGTCTGTTCGGGAGTTTTATGCATTCGTATGGACTTTTACCCAGATAGCCGTCCCATGGAGTCATTCGTATACCGAAGGACTGGTGAAAGACTTTGACTTCATGGCGATTCGACTTGATACATCGGATCTGAGCGCTATTCGGTGAAAATATGCACTCAGATCCAGGCTGTGTGGGGATACGTTATACGAACTATATTCATTCGGTATTTTCCCAGTTATGTATTTTAAAAGCCCAGCGGTGTTCGGCACTGATTTCATGGAACTAAAAACGGACACTTTTTCTGACGAACACCGCTGAAACAACGGGTCGCCTGGCTGCCTCGACGAAAGCGTACGAACACCGGGCGTTCGGGAGTTTTACAACACACGAAAAGACTTAACCCAGATAGCCTTCCCATGGAGTCAATCGCATACCGAAAGACTGTAAGGTCTTTGACTCCATGGCGATTGAACTATGCATATGGGATCTGAGCGTTATTCGCCAATAATATGCCCTCAGAGCCAGGCTATCTGGGGATATGTGATGCGAATGTGAAATGTTCAGTTATTATAAAGTTTTGTAATTACTTCCCAATTATCTCCAGGGCAGAAGGGAGGGAACCATACTGCATTGTGGGAAAAGCTTGTGACTGTATGTCTGATATGTCCTCCTGTACATCTGTAATTCCAGTCTCCCATTTGGTCCCCTAGGGGAGTGTCCACCAAGTGGGAGACCTGCATATGGGCAGGTAGCCCACAGTAAAGCCAGATCCTGTTTGACCCTCAATTCTGTCTCATCATTGGGGGGATTTATTATTTGCGTCTAGAGACTGATTATTGGAACTGAAAGCCGCTTGGTGGATATCGTTGTTCGGCGGTTAGCAGCGGTTCATGGATTTCTGTTCGGGAGTTTGGAGCCTTACACGGATCCCGGTCGGGAGATTACCACTTCCCCTGATGGTGGTTCGTATACTGCAGTTTATGCGAACGGAGTTACTGATATTGCGAAAGGAGAAGGTTAACTAAACGGCGGTTTCTCTTAAAGACACCAGGGGTGTCTTAACAATGCTCCTAAGGATGCTCCTAGAGATGTAATTGCAAGTATTCATTTTTTTTTTTACTCTGAAAGAAGATTTTCTGATGGAATTAAGATCCACTGAATTGCCAAACAAATTCCGTCACATAAACATTTTCAAGACTTTGCCCCTTATAGGAGAGAATTTAGACAATTTAACTCTGAGTTACTTCGGAGAAATGTTCGTTACAGGTGGGGGTTCCCGGTTAAAGTTTTGTTTCGTTTACATTAGCGCAACTACACCATTGTCTCCCCAGAAGAAGGGATGGATATAATTCAAACATTGCCACAAGAGAAAAGTACAAATCTACGACGATCACCCATGATGACACTACATCGTCCAATCAAGCTCTACATTTGGAGATGATACCTCAAAATACTACTCCTGATCTTGATCCTGATCCTGAACCCTGAAAGCTGTTCTTGGCTTCCAATAGGATATTTTCCTATGTTGTCTGTTTTGCTGCTGATTCCTGGATCCTGAATTTCGTTACGGATGTACAGTTGTTTAATCATAATTCATGTTTAAGAAGCTTCGATCCTAAGACCGCTAGTTATTTGTACACATTTCCAGTTGGATCTTGTTTCCTGGTTCCTGTTAATGGTGACAGTTTAAAGAGACTGTAGTGCTTATTACATAAGATTTGGAACTCTTCTGCTTATGTTTACTTTTTTCTTATTTTATTTTTTTTCCCATTTTTGTTTGTCTTTTTATTATTCTATGTTTATTTTTATATTTATGATTAATTTTAAGTGATTTTTTTTTTTAACTTGTAGTTCTAATATTATTTTTGTGGGCCCTACCCAAGCTTTTTTCCCTTATTTTTTTCATGAACAATGTTTCAATATTTTTTACATTTCCTTTTTCCCCTAAAAAAGGTTATTATTTTTTTGAAACATAATATTAATGTTTCCAGATACATATATAAGATTTCAATACATAATTTAAATGTAACTCTATCTGCTTTGATATACGTATGCTATACTGGTTCTGATCAGCTGAGTAGGTTAGACCTTTTTCTCCCTAAACAGCTACAAGTTTTTTTTACGCTGCTGGTTGTGATTTGGGCCTCTGACAGATTTTTTTATCTGTCTTTTTTACTTTCTTCATAATCATTTAAATAATAAATATGGTGATAAAGATTTTTTCACTAAATGTGAGGGGCCTAAACACACCGCATAAACGTAGGCTATTGCTAGGTGAGACGAAAATCCTATTTCTTCAGGAGAAACATTTCAAAACACGGTAAGATTCCATCTTCTTTAGCTAAAAACAATCCTCTTCAGTTTCATTCCATATTCAGATAAAAATCGAGAGGCCTTTCTACATTTTCTCACAGGGGTGTGGCTTGTCACACAGATGAGGTGGTTACTGACCCAGAGGGTAGGTGTGTGATTTGGAAGGGTACGCTTAATAATGTGTCTTATACAATAGTAAATGTTTACTTCCCTAATACACAAAACTTTATAAAAGTGATCAAATGTGAGCAGGATATTGCTTTACTGAAGAGGGATTTGGATAGATTGGGCCTAAAATGGCAGATGAAATTTAACAGAGAAATGCAAAGTAATGCACTTCGGGGTCAAGAATGCACAAGCAACTTACACCCTAAATGGTAGCGAATTAGGGATAACCACACACGAGAAGGATTTGGGAATTGTTATAGACAACAAATTAGGCAGCAATATGCAATGTCAATCTGCTGTTGCTAAGGCCAGTAAAGTTATGTCATGTATAAATAGGGAAATAAATTCTCGGGATTTTGTCTCTTTATAAATCGCTGGTAAGACCACACCTTGAATATGCTGTGCAATTTTGAGCACCTGTTCTAAAAAAGGATATCATGGCACTAGAAAAAGTGAAGAGACGAGCTACAGAATTGATAAAAGGAATGGAGCATTTTAGTTGCGAAGAAAGGTTAAAAATCTTAAATTTCTTTAGTTTGGAAAAACAGCGCCTGAGAGGGGATATGATAACATTATACAAATATATTTGGGGCCAGTACAAACCATTATCTGGAAATGTATTCATACACAGGGATGATAGGACATGTAGGCTGGAAGAAAGAAGATTTCATCTAAGGCAAAGAAAAGTTTTTTTGTTTTTTTTACAGTAAGAGAAATAAGGATATGAAATTCTCTGCCTGAAGAGGTGGTTTTTATCAGAGTCCATACAGATGTTTAAACTGCAATTTGATAAATACTTGCAAAAACATAACATACAGGGACATAATTTCTAATTAGTGGGGTAATAGCTGCTTGATCCAAGGAGACATCTGACTGCTATTTTGGAGTCAAGAAGGAATTTTTTTAGTTTGTTTCAAAATTGGAAGTGCTTCAGACTAGTTTTTTTGCCTTCTTTTGGATCAACAGCAAAAACATATGTGAGGAAGGCAGAAGTTGATGGACGCAAGTCTCTTTTCAGCTATATAACTATGTAACTATGTATTACCGGACAGCTTAAATTTCTAAAGAAAATGACAAAAACAATTACAGACGGTGCCAGGGTTAGAGTGATCATAGGAGGGGATATGAATTGTGTATTAGATTGTGATCAAGATATTATCAGAGAAAGTGACCAAACCCCCCAAAAATAACTTTAGTGAAAAATTTGCTGACTCTTTTTCAAAATTTATTTTTTATCAGGGCCTTTTCGACTGCTGGCAGATTCAGCATGAAGGAGAAAAAGACTACACTTACTACTCAACCAGGTATAATATTGTGACGAAGTGCCCTTCGCCACTTGGTTCCGGAGAGGCCTGCTTGCCAGCCTCCTCCCCTGTGACTATGACTCTTTGATGTATTTGGTTTCAGTCAGACTATTTATGTAGGTTGCTTTATTTCTCTTATGTTTTAGTCACCCAGTACCCATTATAGGTGCAGGGTGTGTGTAATGTAATTGTTTATAGTGTGTGTGTGTGTGTGTACTGTGAAATGTATTGCCTGCTCTCCTGTACTGCTGAGGTTTGCTACCAACTAGGTGGATTTGGCTATGGAGCTTGTCTAGTGCCCTCTGTTGGTAGCAACAGAAATATGCACTACCTGAATAGCAAGACTGGTTCATTTGCATATTCGGGTAGATTTGCATATTGCTAATTCTGCAGGCACATGAGATATTTTCTGTTAAATATTGTCTCCCCCACCCTTTAAAAATATGCCATTGTGTTATAATAAGTAAGTTACTGTATGTTGCCTGCTATGATTTGGCTGTTTGTAATTTTGAGTTTTCACAGCAATGTTAATGTAATGACCATATGGGCTAATCCCAAGTAAAATAAAGGTTTAGACAGTTCTTCTTGATTTCTCTAAATGTAGCCTTGTCTCGTTATTGGAGGGAGCGGTTATAATCACACTGGGGATTTCTATGCTCTGCATACTCCTCTGAGCTTGAATCACTTAGCTCTTTTAAGAGCTTGTTCCTGACACGCTCTCCTTGGAGGAGAGGTCTTCCCCACACAGTCCTGGATGCTGGAGGTTCATACAGGGTGGAAGGAAGAGGTCTTTCCCACACAGTCCTGGAGGACAGTAGCTGATCCAGGGTGCAAGGAAGACGACGAGACTCCAGTCAAGCTACAGCGGTTGCGGAGTCTGCGGTGGTTGTGGTGTCCGGTGCGGTGCTTGTGGTCCTCGGCGCAAGCTAGGAAGCGTCCATCAACGGAGGGTACTCGGTCGGAGTACGGGGAGCTCCGTTACAGTGGTGGCAGTGGCGGGATGGCTTTCTAGCGTGAGGAGCAGCCTCCTGCAGACAACGGAATTATTACGGAGCGATATGGAGCCAGCAAGTCCCTGGACAGCACTCGAAGTGGAGGATGAGTTTGACTGGTGGTTACAGAGCCTCTTGGCCTCATTGGGTGACCAGGTTGGACTGGAGAGAGGGCGCCAGGAAAGAGATGTGGGACAAAGCCCTGGAGGGTGTCTAGCGTTGGCGAGGTGAGCATCTCCCCAGCGAGGAGCAGCGACTACAGGCCCAAGTGGGAGTTGGTAATGCAGCTTAATTCTCTGGCACGGAGGGAACTGGGACTCGACGATGCATACCAGGCGCTACATTGGTATGCAGTTCAGTGTGTTCCTGGGATGGCTAAGTGCGACAGACCAGAGGGCGAGGATTACAATGGCCCTGGCCTATTATGGGATGCCTTTGCTGGACCAAGGTTCGGGGATGCTGCAGAGTCACGGCTATGGGACATATATGAATCCATAGCAATCATACTAGATCTCCCTATGGATGAAGACCTAGAGCCAGACCTGTTTGAATTGGCCATCCAGGAATGGGAACTGGAGCAGGATTACCAGTACCTACTCAGCTACAGTCAGTCCCAGTATACCTTGGAGGTTCCGCCAGGGCAGTGGGAGTTACAAGGAGCCGAAGGTGTCGTCCTTCCTCCTCAGCGGCAGTGTGAGTTACAGGGGGCCGAAGGTGTCGTCCTTCCCCCCCAGCAGCAGTGTGTCCTACAGGGAGCAGAGAAAGTTGGTCTCTCTCCCCAGCAGCAGGCCCCAGCGTCAGCATGTGTTTCAGGGAGAGGAGGACAGCACCTTCTCTCCCCAGTGGCAGCTTACCCTACCAAGGGGAGACAGCAATTTTCCAGACGGCGCAGATCTCTGTGCCTGACCCACAGGGATGCTGGACAGCCTGTTCAGATCCCCAGCTACCATCGCAGGAGTATCAGGAGGAGGAGGTAAGACAATTCTCCCCTCCCCAGCTAACTCCTAACTTGGCCCCAGCGTTCACAGAGGAGATGTTAACCCCCACGTTCCCCTGGCTACTGAGCTGGACTATGTCCCAAGCACCCCAGCAGAAAAGCTGGCAGCTGGGCAGAGTGCAGTTGGCCTCTGCCTTCCCTTTGTCCCTTGTCCAGAGCATGATGTCCTGCGGGCTATACCAGCGGAAGAGCTGGCATCAGGGCAGAGCATCGCTGGCCTCTGCCCCTCAAGTCCCCACAGCGTGTTGCCCCATCACCCCAGAGGAATAATATTTGTTGTGGGTGGGCTACTCTGGCACTTGCTTATGGTCGGTGGGTGAATCGGCTAACTTAGGCACTGACCGACAGAAAGTCAGGTGCCTGGTTAGTCTTCCCCCTGAAGGGGAGTGTTACGACACGTACCGTCGGGTAGATGAAGCCGCCGTTTAGGCAATAATCCCCTTTCTCCAGAAATGCAGTTTAAATTCCGCCGATCGCTAAACTCCCGAACGAAGTCCACGAACACGGCAACTCCCGATCAGCCAAACAGTCGAACGCCTTCCACAGCTAGAAATAACGAAAGCGCTGTCCCAGTAATAATTCCCCCACAAACGAGACCAAGCTCCGTCTTGAGGGTCAAATGAAGTTCTGTTTAATGGGGGCTACCTGCCCGGTATTTATGCAGGTCTCCACAAGGTGGACACTCCCCGAGGGGACCTTGTGGAAGACTGTAACACATATTGGACAGTAGCCAATCGCAGTGGCTTCAATAATAGCCCTTCCCATCTTGCCCACAATTCCGTCTTCTTTACCTTGGAGATAATTGGGGAAGAAACCTAATTATCTCCCAAGGTAGAGACCATCGCCATCTTAAATTACAGTAACAAAAAGACATTAAAATACATAACTACAGAAATACCGAATGCATATGGTTCGTGTAACGTATCCCCAGACAGCCTGGATCTGAGGGCATGTTTTCACCGAATAGCGCTCAGATCCGATGTATCCAGTCGAATCGCCATGGAGTCAAAGTCCTGCACCAGTCCTTCGGTATACGAATGACTCCATGGGATGGCTGTCGGGGTGAAAGTCCATATGAATGAATAAAACTCCCGAACGACCGACGTTCGCATGCCTTGTCGAAAAGGGAGGTAGGCAGCAGCTTTTCAGCGGTGTTCGGTAGTTTAAGTGTCCGTTTTTAGTTCCATATAGTTTGTACCGAACACCGCTCTGTGTTCGTATGTCCCAAAATGGCCGCTGCCTCGTGGTCGACATGCGAACGACGACCACCCGTACGAATGGAATGGAGAGGTGTCTGCGGTTAACCACAATGTTCTAATTGGGGCCAGAAGGTTAACCAGCAGCACACTCCTCTCCTGGGTGGTCGTTCGTTCGGTAGTTTCAATCGGTATTTTGCAACTACACGAACGGGGTTATAGGAACAGGCAATTCCGCGAACAAAAGGGAAACAGACGAACCAACAATGCAGATGAATCTGTCACACGGCTCCCCCCTTGTGGGACACTCCGGCAGACCCGGCTTGACCCTTTAGCGGGTCAACGTGGGGATGACCGGACTAAGATGGGGTGAGGATGTCGGTTTGCCTGGACAATCCATCTGCGTTCCCATTCTGCTTACCGGGTCGATAAGTGATGGTGAAATTATAAGGCTGTAGTGCTAAACTCCACCTCAACAGTCTGCCATTGTCTCCAGAGACCCGGTTAAGCCAGACAAGGGGATTTTGTTCCTTCACCAGGGAAAATTCCTGTCCATATAAATACGGGCTTAGCTTTTTCAATGCCCACACCAGGGCCAAACATTCCTTCTCCACTGCCGCATAACTCACTTCCCTGGGTAACAGCTTCCTATTGAGATATGCGACAGGGTGCTCTCCTCCATCTTCCCCGACCTGGCTCAGCACAGCCCCCAGTCCATACATGGAAGCATCTGTATGGACGAGAAAACGTTTGTTAGGTACTGGGGCAGCCAGGACAGGGGCATTCACAAGAGCTTGCTTGAGTGCTTGGAACGCAGCTTCACAAGCCGGAGACCACAGGACCTGCTTAGGAAGATTTTTCTTGGTCAGGTCAGTCAGGGGTTTAGCAATAGCGCTGTAGTCGGGGACAAAGCGTCTATAGTATCCTGCTGTCCCTAGGAAGGCTAACACCTGGGTCTTGGTGATAGGTGTGGGCCAGTTAGCAACTGCCTCTATCTTGGCTGGCTCTGGTCTCTGGCTCCCACAGCCTACTCTGTGACCCAGGTACTGCACTTCAGCCATGCCTAAATGGCACTTCTCTGGCTTCAATGTCAGGCCAGCGGCCCGAATCTTGTCCAGTACTACCCCTACATGCACTAGGTGTTCTTCCCAGGACTCACTGTAGATCGCAATGTCATCCAGGTATGCACAAGCAAATTCCTGGAATCCATCAAGAAGTCTATCCACCATACGCTGGAAGGTAGCCGGGGCATTCTTCATCCCAAATGGCATGACCTTAAATTGGTACAGGCCAAATGGGGTGACGAAGGCCGACTTGGGGATAGCATCCTCGGCCAGGGGAATCTGCCAGTAGCCTTTGCACAGGTCTATGGTGGTCAGATAGCGTCCCCTGGCAATGCGATCTAGCAATTCGTCTACCCGGGGCATCGGGTAGGCGTCAGTGGTGGTCCGCTCATTGAGCCGCCTGTAGTCCACACAGAACCGGGTGGTCCCATCCTTCTTGGGCACCAGGACTACAGGCGAGGCCCAAGGGCTATCGGAGTGTTCGATGACCCCCAGCTGGGTCATTTCCTGTATCTCCTTCCGCATTCCTTCCCGGACTGCTTCAGGGATACGGTAGGGGGGCTGTCGCAGAGGGTTCTGTCCAGGGGTTTCTACCTTGTGTACAGCTAGGGTAGTGTAACCAGGTTCTTGGGAGAAGGTCGCCTGCTTTTCCCACAGAAGCTGTCTTGCCTGGCCCTTCTCGGTAGCGCTCAATCTGTCCCCTAGCTGTACTAGGCTAGTAAGATCCGTCTCCCTCTCTAACAGGTCTGGCAAGGGTAAACTTTCTGTATCATCTGCAGCAGGGGCACATACTGCAGCGACATTCTCTGGTCTCTCCTGATACTCCTTTAGCATGTTCACATGGAAGGATCGCTGGATCCTTTCATCTGAACAGCTGGCTATAAGGTAGGTAGTATCGCATATCTGTGCTAACACCTTATACGGGCCCTGCCAAGATGCCTGCATCTTGTTCGCCTTCACAGGTTTGAGTACTAACACTTTCTGCCCAACCTGGAAGACTCGCTGTCGGGCACCCCGATCGTACCACCTCTTCTGTCTCCCCTGAGCCACCTGGAGATTCTCCCTTACCATTAGGGACAGTTTCTCCATGCGGTCCCGGAGTTCCAGAACATATGGTACTATGGGGGTCCCTTCCTGCTCTGTCTCCCCCTCCCAGTGGCCTCTAATGAGATCTAGGGGTCCGCGGACCCTTCTCCCATATAGCAACTCAAAGGGGGAGAACCCAGTAGATTCCTGGGGCACCTCTCTGTAGGCAAACAGCAGATGAGGCAGGAATCGCTCCCAGTCTCTGCAAGTGTCAGAAAAGGTCCTCAGCATTTGTTTGAGGGTGCCATTAAATCGCTCGCAGAGACCGTTAGTCTGTGGATGGTAAGGTGAGCTAAGCAGCGGTTTAATACCGCACACCTTCCACAGTTGCTGGGTGAGCACAGCGGTGAATTGGGTTCCCTGGTCAGAGAGAATCTCTTGAGGGAACCCGACTCTGGTAAAAATCCTAACCAGGGCATCAGCAACTGTCTCTGCCTCTATATTAGACAGCGCTACTGCCTCTGGATAGCGAGTGGCATAATCCACCACGGTGAGAATATATTTCTTACCGGATGGACTAGCCCTGGCCAGTGGACCCACAATGTCAACGGCTATGCGGGCAAAGGGCTCCCCAATGATAGGCATAGACATAAGCCTAGCTCTTGGGTGGTCCCCCCGCTTTCCTATCCGTTGACATGTGTCACACGTACTGCAGTATGTCCGCACAGCCTGATTGAAGTTTGGCCAAAAAAAGTTCTGCATGATCCTATAGGCTGTGCGGCGGGAACCTAGATGTCCAGCTAGGGGAACATCATGCCCTATCCGCAGAATCTCCTGCCGGTATTTCGCGGGCACTACCAGCTGTCGATTCGGCGGAGGGGCAACACTCTTCGGGGAAAGCTTGGGGATCCTATACAACCTGTCCCCCACCCACTCATACCGTTCCCCATCTAATCCTTCCTCTCCAGTATCTGCTCTGTCCCTATACTTCTGGAGGGTCGAGTCTGTCTGAGTTTCCCTCCCAAACTCCTCTGGGGAGTCCCAGTTAACAAAAGTCTGTTCTAGGGTACCAGTCGGGGACTCGGTCCTTACCTGGGTCTCAGCAGCAGGTGGGCTGGTTCCAGCAGCACGGGTCTGGGCACGGGTAGTCACTGGGTTGATAGCGGCAGGTCCCATTGGAGCATAGGCGGACACCAAAGGGGCCAAGTCGTTCCCAAGCAAAACATCAGCCGGTAAGTCTTTCATGACCCCCACATTCACGTGTCCAGAGCCCACCCCCCAATCCAAGTGAACCCGGGCAACCGGTAAGCGGAACACTGCACCTCCCGCCACCCTCACTGCCACAGTATCTCCAGTGTGCTGGTGTTCGGACACAAGGTTCTTTTGGAGCAAGGTCATAGTGGCTCCGGTGTCTCTCAGACCAGTTACCGCTTTGCCATTTAGTTTAACGGTCTGCCTGTGCTGTTGACGGTTATCCTGCTGCGCTGCTTGTACTGGATCCGCCTCGTGTAATATACCCCAAAATTCCTCCTGCTCAAGACAGTGAGCGGAAGGTGGGGGTGGCTGCTGATCTCCGCCGGCTGGTCTTCTCCACGACTGTGCTTGGTTCGAATTGTTTAATGGGCACTCGGGTCGCTTGTGCCCCAACTGCTTACACCCATAGCAACGGATCGGCTGTGAGTAATCCCGGGCGTTGAATCGGGCTGGCTGAACGTAATTGTTCGCTGTTGGCATGGTGGGGGTGCGTTGTGCTGGGTGTTGATACACTGCAGAGGTTGGAGGGGCTGCTGGTTTGTACTCCACTCGGGTAGGGACCTTGGCTGCTGTCTGGTCCAGTTTCCTGGCATCAGTGTACTCATCAGCCAGACGAGCAGCTTCGGGCAAGGTAGCGGGTTTGCGGTCCCTAACCCACTCTCTGACTCCTACAGGTAAGCGGTCAAAACAGTGCTCCAACAAAAACACTTGCAGCACCTCTTCCCCAGTTACCGCTTGGCACCCTGCCATCCAGTGGGCTGCGGTGCGGTGTACTCGGCATGCCCACTCAACATAAGAATCACCAGCCTGCTTGTTAGTGTCCCGGAATCGCCGCCGGTATGCCTCAGGGGTCACAGCGTATCTGGCCAAAAGGGCATCTTTCACTGCCCTGTAGCTGGTAAGTTCCTCCTCTGGGATGGCCCGAAACGCCTCACTGGCCCGGCCGGATAACTTCCCAGAGAGGATGGGGACCCATTCTCCTGCGGGTACCTGGTGCAAGGCACATTGCCTTTCAAAATCCGCCAGGAACCCATCAATTTCTCCTTCGGCTTCTACAAAGTTCCGAAATGCAGCAAAAGGTACTTTTCTCCTTC
The DNA here is from genome assembly GCA_933207985.1 of Pelobates cultripes. Classification (NCBI taxonomy): domain Eukaryota; kingdom Metazoa; phylum Chordata; class Amphibia; order Anura; family Pelobatidae; genus Pelobates; species Pelobates cultripes. The sequence continues at coordinate 146,383,530 of OW240919.1, forward strand.
CATTATTATTAAACGGTACCTCAGCTGCTGCAGCGCCTCTTCCTTGAAGCGCCTGTTGTGCTGCTACTGCCGCTTGCACTTGCACCACAATATCTGCTGCGGGGTTGGGGCCAAAATGTGCCAGCCTGATCTGAACTGCCCGGTTAAACTGTATCTCCTCGGGTGTTAACTCCAGTATGCCAGGCACATCCGCTCCCCCCGTTCCTTGTGCTGCATCCATTTCCAATAGTATGGCAATAATCTCTCTTTTCTTGAGATTACTCGCTGATCGTCCTCTGCGTTCCAATATATCTTTAAGGGTAGCACGCCTTAATTCCTCATACTGCATTTCCAACCTGGGATGTGTAGCTGGCCTTCCGGGCTGTAGGATTCATCCCGTCGCTTGCCACCAATTGTTACGACACGTACCGTCGGGTAGATGAAGCCGCCGTTTAGGCAATAATCCCCTTTCTCCAGAAATGCAGTTTAAATTCCGCCGATCGCTAAACTCCCGAACGAAGTCCACGAACACGGCAACTCCCGATCAGCCAAACAGTCGAACGCCTTCCACAGCTAGAAATAACGAAAGCGCTGTCCCAGTAATAATTCCCCCACAAACGAGACCAAGCTCCGTCTTGAGGGTCAAATGAAGTTCTGTTTAATGGGGGCTACCTGCCCGGTATTTATGCAGGTCTCCACAAGGTGGACACTCCCCGAGGGGACCTTGTGGAAGACTGTAACACATATTGGACAGTAGCCAATCGCAGTGGCTTCAATAATAGCCCTTCCCATCTTGCCCACAATTCCGTCTTCTTTACCTTGGAGATAATTGGGGAAGAAACCTAATTATCTCCCAAGGTAGAGACCATCGCCATCTTAAATTACAGTAACAAAAAGACATTAAAATACATAACTACAGAAATACCGAATGCATATGGTTCGTGTAACGTATCCCCAGACAGCCTGGATCTGAGGGCATGTTTTCACCGAATAGCGCTCAGATCCGATGTATCCAGTCGAATCGCCATGGAGTCAAAGTCCTGCACCAGTCCTTCGGTATACGAATGACTCCATGGGATGGCTGTCGGGGTGAAAGTCCATATGAATGAATAAAACTCCCGAACGACCGACGTTCGCATGCCTTGTCGAAAAGGGAGGTAGGCAGCAGCTTTTCAGCGGTGTTCGGTAGTTTAAGTGTCCGTTTTTAGTTCCATACAGTTTGTACCGAACACCGCTCTGTGTTCGTATGTCCCAAAATGGCCGCTGCCTCGTGGTCGACATGCGAACGACGACCACCCGTACGAATGGAATGGAGAGGTGTCTGCGGTTAACCACAACGTTCTAATTGGGGCCAGAAGGTTAACCAGCAGCACACTCCTCTCCTGGGTGGTCGTTCGTTCGGTAGTTTCAATCGGTATTTTGCAACTACACGAACGGGGTTATAGGAACAGGCAATTCCGCGAACAAAAGGGAAACAGATGAACCAACAATGCAGATGAATCTGTCACAGGGAGATATGTGACACTTGGTCCTGGAGAGGCCTGCTTGCCAGTGGAAGGAAGATGGTGAGACTCCAGTCAAGCTACAGCGGTTGCGGAGTCTGTGGTGGTTGTGGTGTCCGGTGAGGTGCTTGTGGTCCTCGGCGCAAGCTAGGAAGCGTCCATCAAAGGAGGGTACTCGGTCGGAGAACGGGGAGCTCCGTTGCAAATATGTATTTGTCACGTTCTGTTCCTCGCTGCGGATCTTTCCTGCTTTGGCTTCTGGTATCCAGTACTCTTTTTGCTGTCCTTGCTTGGTTTTTCTGGTTTTCTAGTCTATGCATGGTTTTCTTTGTTGCTGGGTTTCTGGGTTCATTTCTGTAATCCATCCCTGGGTTTCCCAGTCTCCAGGTTTCCTTTAAATGTTTGTTTTTATGTTGCCACACCCGCTTGTTTCCACTTACCCTTTTGTTTCAGCTTGGACCTGCAGCAGTATTTCATCTCTCTGCCCCTTTTTGCAGGTAAGTGCTATTATGGTATAGTGTGGTTGTTTTAGTTTGCATTAGGCAGTGTAAGACCTGCCAGATATGGGGTACATTGGCGTTGTTGGCAGGCTTATGCAATGTATGATCATATAATGTAACTAAATCCCCATGATTTTCATAATTAGGGCTTAGCTATGTTTCCTCTTGTTTTACCTTGTATCTCTTGTCTTGTTTTACTTTGTTTTGTAATCCCAGTCTATGTACAGTCCTGTCCTGTCCTGCCCCTGTTTAGTTAATGTTCCCTTATGTATTGTGTACATGTTCTAGGTTATGCTGTTATGGACAGATGAATTAAAATAAAATGGCTATTTACTAATGTCTATTTATTCTCTGTTCACTATGTTAAAACTGGCTTCTAGAGTAAATGTTCCCTTCCTCCCTACAATGTGTTCAGCTGCTGTTTACTATGTAAATTCCTCACATCCTGCTAGCCCCCCCCACTACCTTTGTGCCAGTTAACAGCTATATGCCACGTATAACAAAATGGAGAATCAGTGGTTTAGAACTGAAAGAAACTACTCACTCCCCCTCCCATCATGTATCCAGAAGTCTGTAATGATGACACTACATCCTGTAGGGGGGTTTAGACAAGAACCCTTAGACTGTTAACCAATTGGTGAATGTATACTGTATGTTTAAACTGTGACGTATTTTTGCTTTAAGAAGGAACCCCCACTCCGGGGAATAAAGCATTCCTGGGTTTTTCACTGATCAGAAACTTTGTCTCCGGTGTGAATTACTTCTAGGGAAAGCGTGCACGCATTAATCAATCAATTTGGAAGGTGTAGATAGACAAATTATCAAAGTTTTCTTTGATCCAAAACAATTTGGGGGCTCGTCCGGGATGTGAGGGTTACGTTGATAAGGAAGCCGTAAAATCCCAGGACCGGAGAGGAGACCCCCAGAGACTGAAAAAAAAAAAAAAAAAGAGCCTGATCACCTCTGCATATGGTAAATGAGTAACTTACCTATATTTTCCATTCTTTGGAATTGGTCTGCACTCTGGGCCTTCACTCGGCTTCCTGTGGTTAACGTCAGACTGGTATATAGTATGCCCACATGTCCCCTTTTATATAGAACCTGTCACTTGTCTATCTACAGCCTGAGTCCTGAGTGTGAGTTTTATGTGTGAAAGTGTCTGTTTGAGAATCTGTTTTACTTTCTTGTGATTATTGAATTCAGGGTGCAAATATACCTGGAGTTTTTAGGCCAGATTATATTAATATTTTAATATTTTAATATTAATTCTTGGCGTTTCTTTTGTTGTTTTTCTTTTGAGTTCAGGTGTGCAGAATAGCCCCTGGCGTTTTTTTTTTTTTGTTTTTTGTCCGATTTATATTAAAATTAGATCGTGGCGGTTCTTTTGTTGTTTTTAAGTTCAGTTTGGAAAAAAAAGCTGGCGGATTATTTTAGATCAGGATAGTAAATTTCCTGGCGGATTGTTTTAGATCAGGATAGACAATATCCTGGTGTATTTGTTTGTTGAAATAATAAAAACAACGAACAAAGAGTTAAGTTGTTGTATGTGTGTTTGCGTGTTTCTATGTATGTGACCTGAGTTATTATAAGCCGGCATTTATTTTAAGAACTTTGTGATTTAATTACATCTGTATTTTGTGCTTTTGTCTGTGTATGTCTTGTTGGGTACCATATATGTTAATTGTAATCTATACAATCTGTATCGTTACTCTCCTATTCTATCTTTTGTCCTAAGGAGAGCTGTGCTTAGGCAATCACATGGTTAAAAAACTTTGTGCTTGCAAGTCTTCCTCCCTCCCCCCCCTCCTTCTTTGTTGCTTTCTCTTGCTATGACTGCTATGAGTATTGGCTACAGGGGGGGGGGGGTGAATGGGTGAAATGCTTGTAAACTCAGTGAGGAATGTGAGGGGAAAAAAATGTATATTTGCTGGACGAATAACCTAGTTAGGAACCTTGTGTAATCTTGTATATGTTGTTAAGTAAGAGGTTATTGGCATGTTGGAATAAGGAAAAGTTAGATTTTGTTGGAACAAATGAATTGTGGAATTCATAAATGATATTGCAGAGAGAAGTAAATTGCAGTTTGCATGTAATAGCAGCTATTCAGATGCTATATTGTGGCAATCTTTATACACACAATGTGAAATTGCCAATAGTGAAATTGACAAGAAATTGTTTGTTAATAAGAAAAAACAAAAGATCAGAAATGTTATGAAACTAGTCTGTACTTACAATGCAATATCAGAAAAAGAAGTAGATTTCAATGGGTTAACAGAAGACAAATCAGATTTAAATGAACAGTGTAACAATGTAACAGAGAGCACATGCTGTAAACAGTCAGAAACAGTCTGTGAATTAGAGGATAGAGTTGAACTAAGAAATGATCTTATTTGCCAGCTTAGAAATGAAGTTAAGCAAGTGTGTGTTAATACAAGAAAAATACAGACACAGAATCTAATCCCAGAACCAATAGATAGTGAAAATGTATCCTCACAGAGTGATTTGCAGAAATATAAATTTCAAGACAGAGCTGCAAAACTTAATTTGAAAATACATGAACAATTAATGAAAATTGTGAAATGTATCCAGTTTATGACACGTCAGTGGATGCATTTACTAATGCTGGAATGTTTGAGTCAAATGTGGACAAATACAGCCTAAATGACAAACAAAGGAATAGATTGTTTAAAATATGACTGCCGACTCAAATGGCATGTAGACTGACCACGCTTGTAAAATTTCAGGACAATGATAAAATAATATATGGAAATAAGCAAGACAGATTAACACAATTAATAAAATTAACAACAGGGACACTGAAATGTTGGAAAAACTAAAACCACACAAGGGGGAGGATATATTTAGTTTTCTTGCAAAAATTTTTTTTATATTTCTTTATTTGTCATATAAAATTTTTTACATTTACATGTGGGGTACCTCAAAGGCAGACCTCCAACACATTGAGACAACCATATACAAAAGTGAATATTACAAGAATAGCCAAAATTTAAACAAACAACAAAAAACAAAAAGAATAAATTACATCCTCTGAGACTCGAAATGGGGGGAACCACAATATGACATCGTGAGTTCTATCTATTTGTCCAGGGTAACCATAGTTTGGTCACGTCTCTGATACCGAAGAAAGGATTTGTTTCCATCGTGTATTGGTAATCTATTTGCTCCATAATATTATGCCATATTATTGGAGTAGAGGATTTCCAAGCCCTTGCTATACATATTTTAATGGCAAAAAATATATGGGTCAAAAGATATTTTTGATATTTGTCTTGTGAGGGAAAACCAATATTAAAGAGAAAAAGTTGAGGACTAATCGCTTTTATCTCCTTAAAGATAGAGTTAATAAGGCCAAGCATTTGGGTTTTTATACTATCAAGACCTTGACACTCCCACCATATATGGTAGATAGTACCCTCCTCATTTCCACATCTCCAACAGTACTTAGAGTGAACAGATGATATTTTATATAGTCTAGCCGGTACCATATACCACCTATATATTATCTTTAAATGTGTTTCATAAAGAGAAACACTGTGTATACAACGCTTAACTAAGAGTGTAGCTTTAGTCCACTCCAGAAGTGAAAAGGATTCCCCAATGTCTTGTTCCCATTTAATAAAGGAGGTAGCATGAGAGTCTTGTTCCGTTGATTCTAGCACCTTAATAAATCTAGAGATCCCTCCCTTCTTTTTATATAATACAATAAGGGGATTAACAATGTGGTCCTTAAGTATAGTCCGAGATAAAATAAAATTCTTAATCCTTAGATATTGGAAGAGATCTCTGGGGGGAAGGTTAAACTTTTCTTTCAATTGTATAAATGGGATGGGTTTAAATCCATCCCATAGGTCCGAGATCTTCGTTAGGCCTAGTTGTATCCAAGATTGAACATTTATATTATCCATTATGTGTTGTAGGACCACTAATGGGACTCTATATAGTAACTTGTCTTCTAGCTTCAATTTTTTATTTAGAATTCTAGAAGTATTAATCATATCTATCAATATTCGATTCGAAAAATTCTTGGTATCCAATTCGCCCAAATTTAGCAAACCCATCCAAACGAGAGCAAACAATCTATATCTAGGGCTATCTTCTTGTTCTAGAGTAAGCCAAGATATAGACCCCCATTCCTTATCTAGCCACTGTAAAAGATGAGTCGCCATACATGCTTCATGGATTTTATCAACATCTGGAAATGCTATACCGCCCTTCTGGTAACTCCTTCGGAGAGTATCAAAAGCTATCCTAGGTGGTTTATTAGCCCAAATACATTTGGAAATCAAAGTTTGAAAACGATTAAGAATACCTTTCCCCACTCTATAAGGAATAGCCCTAAAATAGTAAATAAGTTTAGGTATCAGAAATGTCTTGATCATATTTAATCTTCCTATCCATGAGGACTCAATCTTCCTCCAGTTATCTACCAGTTGTTGCAGATCTCTTAGTAATGTATCGTAGTTTGATTGTATCATCCTCTCTATATCAAAGGATATTTTGATCCCCAAATAACCAATAGTTTTGTTTGCCCATGAGAATTGGAAATGTGTTGTCAAAAAATCTTTCTGAGCCTCAGATAAAAAAGAGGCTAAAATTTGGGTTTTTTTCATATTGATCTTATAGTTCGAAAAGCTACTGTAATTAGATATAATATCAAGTACTGATGGAATTGAAACCATCGGGTCCGTCAGCGTAAGGAGGACATCGTCTGCGAAAAGGGAGACCTTGGTTTCCCCATTAAGAGACTTAATCCCCCTTACGTTGGTATCTTGTCTGATCATAGTGGCCAAAGGTTCAATTGTAAGAATATATAACAGGGGGGCCAAAGGGCAACCCTGTCTAGTACCGTTTTTGACCTCAAAATGGTCAGACTCAACAAGAGGGTTAATTATTTTGGCAGTAGAACTCCTATATAACAACAGAGTATTATGTCTAAACTGACCCTCTAAGCCAAATTGGCCCATGACAGAGTCCAGGAATCTCCAATTGACTCTGTCAAAGGCCTTCTCGGCATCGAGGGCCACAATAACAGATCCCCATTTATGCTCCTTTATTCTATGTATTAAATTGAATGTCCTACGTGTATTATCTGTAGTACCTCTCCCTCGCACAAATCCAGACTGATCAACATCAATCAGATCTCCAATTACCTCCAATTGGATAGTATTTGAGAGAATATCTTTATATCTAGGTTAATGAGAGATATGGGTCGGTAGTTAGTAATAAGTGTTGGATCTTTCCCTACTTTAGGTATAGGAATGATAGAGGCCAATAGCATCTCATTGGGAAAGGGATTGTCCGTGGACGCCTTCATAAACATCTCTAATAGGATAGGAGAAATAAGTCTAGAGAAGGTTTTATAGAACATTGTTGAGAAACCATCTGGGCCTGGAGCCTTATTCGATTTCAACTTCTCTATTACTTCTGTTACTTCTGATAATAAAAATGGAGCATTTAGCATTTCCAACTTGCTTTGATTAATTTTTGGTAATTTAAGGTTACTCAAAAATGTATCCATTTCGTCTCTACTCCTTCCTACCTCCTTTAGATTGTATAAAGATTTATAAAATTCTGCAAATGCATTTACAATATCGTTTGGTGACACTAAATGTTTATCACCTAAGACAATTTTTTTTATAAATTTATCTTTGAGATTGTTCTTGATTTTATTAGAGAGATCTTTATTTATTTTATTGTTATTATGGTACCATCTTTGTTTAAGGAATAGTATATTTTTATTGACCGTATCATAGATTCTTTCTTTGATAGATTCCCTCAATTTAGCTATTTCTTCAATTAGATCTTTATTCACCATATTTTTATTTAGACGTTCCTTATTTGCCAATCTTATTCTTAACTCTTGCAAGGATTCTCCCTTCTTCCTTTTGGACTCTGAGCCAAGTTTAATCAATAAACCCCTTGCAAAACTTTTAAGGGTACACCATACTGTTGCCGTGGAAACTTCCCCATTATCATTAGTAATCAGGAAGTTTTCAATTTCAGATGACAAAAAATCAATATTGCATTCTGATTTCAAGAGGCTTTCATTAAGTCTCCACCTTGTCCGTGGTCTAAAACCACCTTTTAACTTAACCTTAATGGATACTGGTGCATGATCTGATACAACTATAGATCCAATATTGGATTTAATAATAGAACTCAAGAACCCCGCTCTCACCAAAAACATATCTATTCGGGAATAGGTCTGATGAACATGTGAAAAAAAAGTGTAATCTCTCTCACAGGGATTCAAAGTCCTCCAACAATCAAATAGGGAATTCCTGCCTAAAAATTTAGAAAACTCGGAGACGTGGGTATTTACAAATTTATAGTCTCTAACATTCTTATGGCTTTTATCCCGTGCTGGATCCAATACACAGTTGAAGTCTCCCCCAATTATGATGTTACCACATGCTAATTCATCAACCCTTTCCATAATTTTGTACAAAAAATCTCCTGGGCATGAATTTGGTGCATAAACGTTAACCAAAGTATATATAGAGCCATTAAGTTTAGCAACAAGTATCACATATCTTCCCATCAGATCCCCAGTTAGGTGTATCATTTCAAAATTAATTCTACTAGAAATTATGATAGCGGTGCCTCTTTTTTTTTTATTCCCCTCCATGTTGGAGGAAAATAACAAAGGGAATTTCTTAAACTTCCAGAGTTTCTCTGGGGGATTAATCCAATGTGTCTCCTGAATAAAAGCAATATCAATATCATTTCCAATTAGGAATTTGTAGACCGCTCCCCTCTTCTGTGGTGAATTCAAACCCTGGACATTCCATGATATCACATTAAGTGCCATCATAACACACATTGTCATGATTACACCCCAAATCGAGTCTCAGAAAAACAAAAAATAAAAAATCAGAACATACAAAAAAGAACCCATTTACATTGTAAAATACATAAAACATAAAGAATAATTCAAGAGGGGGAATAGACCACCTCTTGGAAATCCAGTGGGGAAACATACACATGTATATGTACACATACATATATACGCACACACGCATGTGCATGGAGCCCCCTGAACGAGACCTGCCTATAATTGCAGGAAAGAGACCCCGGCGAGAGGAGGAAGAACTCAAAACTCTTCAAAAAAAACAAACCTCATTCCAAATATCTAACCCATAGTTGATCCAATAGCGCTCCACAGTGATATCGATTTTACTTGTAATGTTTGACCACACTGGCTCCTAGAGCCAGAACCCAATATATTACCAAACTAACGTTACTCGATGTTTTAAGTTGCTAACCATTATATTGGTACTAATCTCCCTCTCCTCTCCCTACCCCCAATCGTTATAATTCCCAGAAGTAATAAGGAATATGGAGCATATCCCAAAGGAAGAGGAATAGGGAGACCTATAAACATATATCTATCTAAATATACCTACCGGTAAATACAAAATTATAAACACTAATGAGAAGGAAAAAAAAACAAACAAACCTCATCAAAAACCAGGCTAATACTATAGCCTTCAATATATAAATCAACTTGTCTGGGGTTTAGGATCGCATTAGTTTAAAACCCATATTGCAGTAAGTTGCTATTCTGATTCTATTCCACATATCCCTCCAACTCTTAAATAGAATAGTTCAGATCTTTCCTCTCCTTCCCCCCCTTTAACCATTCTATCTACGTATTGCTTAGATAAATATATAGACATAATCCAACTCACCCTCTCTATTGTGATCTACATCAACATTGCCTCTTGTGTATCATCATGCTAATCCCAAGTATTTCACCTGCTTTACCCCTTTATAACCCATAAACATCCATTATTATTTCATATATAAATTGACTCATACTGTAAAATTGTATTATCACTCTTGTGTAAATACGCCCTACCATACTTATTAGTGCTGAATAATATCAAATCGTGATTGTTATGACCAAAGCTTATATTACTACTAAAATACAAGTGTAGAATCTCTCAAGTTCCTTACTATCAAACTCCATAATTTAAAAAGTGGGTTAATAGTATACCAAACGGTATTACCACAAAATATGTGAAAAATATGTGAAATAAAAATTACATATGTACCTTATACCGCTCTTATAATTATCTAATTTACCACCTTCAGTTACTCCTCAAAGATATATCATAAAAAATTTCCAATCTCCTATGTAAATAATTATATCAAACAAAAGAGAGTAGGGAAAGAGAGGCAACTTAACAGAAAGTTATATATAGTACCTAGTTGTTGTATCATAATTAAATAACTTCTTAACAGTATTACAGGTTGACATTGCCTTAAACCAAAGCTTGTATCCCACCCCTCATATTAAAACAACACAAATTCCCTTTTCTTTTCTTCCCCCCGTTCCCTCTCTCTCCTCCTCCTAAATTACAAACATTACCATATTTCCATGTTTGTAAACGGACATTCTTAACTCGAGACATAACTCTGTCCATTAGACTTGGGCATTCACTAACCTAATCTGTCTTCACAGTTAGTTTATGGAAGAAAGGAAAAAAAACAAAAAAAAAAAAAACACTTCTTCCAGTAGTAGTAATTTAGACATTAATTAATACCAAATAGGTAGACATTGATTTGAAAAAAGATGTCTTATTCCAGATAGGTAATCATTATTTGGTCAACTCAAAAGGAAGGCTACTGTAAGTTCCAAAATTGGATTCTTTCTTGGGCCGCCGAAGCTTCTTTGAAAAGAAATTGCTGGTTCTGAAAGGATACCATTAGTGCTGTGGGGAAGCTCCATTTATATCTAATTCCATGCTTCCTCAAAATACTGGTCTGGACGGCAAATTTTTTCCTTGCCAACCTAGTCAACAAAGATAAATCTGAATATAGCTTGATATCTTTAAATTGAGGATCAGTTACCAGATTTTTTTGTACCGACTGCATAATTGAATTTTTAATATAAAAGGGGGCGGGATGTCGACGTGACGACGCGAGGGATACGTGGGGTGCGTAGCGTGGCGTGCACGCCGCGGGATTAAGCTGAGCTGGAGTCCCACCGGGGGTAGAGGAGAAACGCCGAATATATATCGAAGAAATAGCACAGACACTCGATGCATGTCCCCACAAGAGCGGCAATCCAAGACTGCACTGAAGGGCTCGCTTGCTGTGCGGGTTGAATATATGTGACTGAAGGGAAATCTGTATTATTTGCTTCCTCGTTTCTATTACAACTTTGTCTCACAGCAAGATAAGGTAGTGGAATGGCAGCCTGCCTGAAAACCGCTGTGGAAGTGTGCCTGAATCTAAGAAGCTGATTTTCAAAGTGTTTGGCAAACAAAAGGCAGAGTGGAATTCTTTATACTGGAGCAGAGGTGAGCACAAAACTTAAGCGTGTAAGGAGATTTAGTCAGCCTTCTTGAAAACCACTGTGGAAGTGTGCTTGAATCTAAGAAGCTGATTTTCAAAGTATTTGGTAAACAAATGGCAGAGTGGAATTTTTTATACTGGAGTAGAGGTGAGCACAAAACTCAAGCGTGAAATGAGATAAAGTCTCACTGAATTAATAAGAGTTGATAAGAAACTTATAATTGAAAAAAAAAAAAGAAAAAAAAAACTCGAGCAAATAACTATTGAATAATGCCGAAATAATGAGTTACACAAGGCGATATAAGGAAGTAACACTGCCAATTAAACTGAATTAAACTGCATGGGTAATTTATAATGCAGTGGATGCGAGCTTAGATCTAAGAAGACGCTTGCTAAGGGACTGGCATATAAAGAGACTGAGTGGAACTTCATACTCTTATTTGAAATAGAGGAAGTATCAGAGTTACATGAGACTGGTATATAAAGTGAAGGAGTTGAACTCTATTCTTGAAGTAGAAGCGAGCACTAGATGTAAATGTGCAATCAAGTTCTGAGCCATATTGACATACTAAGAATTGGTTTGAGCTGTATATTATTGAATTGTTAAGAACTTGAGTGGATGCCATACTGCTGAATTAATCAAGCACGAAAGGGTGCAGCACGCTTAATAATTGGAATTGGAATCACAACATCTAAAATTGAACTACTATAACTAAAGGAAAGCGGAATTTTTTTTTGTTAAATTGGGAAAAACAAATAAATAAAGAAAAAAAAAATAATAAATAAAGAAAAGAAAGGAAAAAGAAAGAAAATATATAATGACAACAAGGAAAACAGCGGATCAGAAACAAGACTTGAAGTCTCTTTCAAAAAAAGACCGGGAAAAAAAAGATAAACAGGAAAAGAGACTTTCAAATTTTTTTAATGCTCCAGTAGACAAAAGCATTTTGGAATCCTCTTTGATTTCTACGCCAAATAAAATGCCTTTAAGTAAGCACACAGGAGATCTAAAGGAGGTAGAACCACAAGAATCTTCAGAGGAACTAATGATCACTCAAGCATATTTAAAACAATGTTTAGATCAACAATTGGATCAAATCAAGTTGGAAATGCAAGGGAACTTTGTAAAGTTAAAGGAGGAAATAATATCTGTTGGACAAAAAGTTAAAATAAATGAACAGAAAATAGAAAATCTGGAATTCCTCCTACAGAAGCAAAAAGAATCTATAGAAAAACAACAAACGAAGATTAATGAATTGGAGGAGAGATTAACTAATATAGAAGATAGAGGAAGAAAAAACAATTTAAGAATAAGAAACATACCAGAATCTATTTCGCAGGGCAATTTGGCAAATTTTCTTGCGGAATTTTTTGAAGCTCTCAAAATCAATATCGATGATAAGAGGGACTTTCTTGAAAGATCTCATCGGTTAAACAAACCAAGAACACTTCCAGACGATTTTCCAAGAGATATAATTATCGCCTGTCATTCTTATTCATTTAGAGAAAAGATTTTAAAAGCAGCAAGACAAATGGAAAGAGATCAAGGCAAATTTAAAGATATAAAAGTTTTCCCAGATTTGTCCTTTCAAACTAGGCAAGCGAGAAAACAATTTATTCCAGCTACCCTGCGTCTGAGGGAAAAAGATCTAAAATATCGATGGGGATTTCCAACTAAACTTATAGTTACTAAGGATGGGACTATACACATATTTGACTCACTTGACAAGGTCACAAAGTGGTTGGAAAATTTGGTTTAATAATGGTAATAATTTGAATAAGTAAGATTCAGCTCTCTGATTGATCTAGATTTAACCCCTACTAGACCTTATTGGGAAAGGTTTAATAGTTTTGTTAAAGGAATATGTATTATTTCATGGTTTTATGATTAAGCACTGATGAAATTAATATGTGGGATGGTGTAGTAAGTTTATTATAAGGGAAAATATTTAGAGTAGTATAAGTTATAGAATAAACGATAGGAGGAATGAAAAAATTGATAAATTTAAATAGGTAAGATATGTGGATTATCCTCACGATGAAGCACTAAATGAGTAAACACTAAGTAAAATAATAGATATAAGTGGCACTTATAAAAACGGATTAAATGAAAGTAGGTAGAATCATATTATAGAGATTAAAGTATTGGAATAGTTGTGATGATCACTGGAGTCACTTTAGGATATTTTTAAAATTATTGAAACACGGTAATTTAGTTGAGACTATAGAAAGATAAAATATTTGCACTTGGGAAATAGTTATTTATACTTGGAAAATAAAAATGGAAATGTCTGTTAGTAAGGAAGTAATATTCTCACAAATAGTCTTAAGAGAGAAGTATGGGAAAAGTAGGTAGGGATTCGTAAACAACTGGAAGAGGAGAGAACGGGATAGATTCTTTAACATAAACAGAAGAGTCTAAAATGAGGATCTAGAGAAGCTTTGTAATAAACGCTTGGAGGGGGGAGGTAATGTGTTATGGGAGCAGGCGAAGATAATAGGTAAAACTAAGGGACGATCCTAGCTCAGCTTTTAACTTTTCCTCATTTAGTAATTTTCTATATGAGGACTAGACTCCATTTAGGGGATTTTTCCCTTTCGGATCTAAACCCAGAGGTTAATACTCAGGGTTTGTTGAATGACTGCCTCTTGTATATGAGAGGATGGGGTATGTTTGGTATGAAAGTGGTAATTGTGAAGGGGGCTCATCCTCAGAATAGAAAGAAGTTCAGAAAAAAGATTAAAAAAGAGAAATGGTTAAAGTTATATCGTTAAATGTTCAGGGTTTAAATTCCCCTAGTAAACGAGCAATTTTGTTCGATTATATTAAGAAAGAAAAAGCTCATATCGTCTTTTTACAGGAGACACACTGGAAAAGAGATGATAAGTTTAGATTCATTCCACAAAGTTTCTCAACAGTAATATCCGCCACATTAGAGAATCAGAGGAAAAGAGGAGTAGTCATTATGATAAGTGAGGACTTAGATGCTAAAATCATATATCAAGAATCAGATGAAGAAGCTAGATTTATTATAGTGATAATTAAAATCCAATCAGAAATTTATACGTTAGTAAATGTGTACGCGCCTAATAATCCCTCTAATAAATATTTCTATAACCTTTTCGATAAAGTAGATAAAATAAAACAGGGTAAATTACTTTTGGCGGGTGACTTCAATCGGCTCCCAGATGTAAATATGGATAGGAAAACCTTAAATCCTGAGGGGTCAATTAAAGGGGTAACCGCAAAAGCTGTACAATTTCAAAGGATAATTAAGAAATATGGATTCATGGATATATGGCGAGTGCTTCATCCACTGGAGAGGGATTTTACATGTTTCTCCAGAGCATATTTCTCATACTCAAGAATTGATTTATTTTTGGGTAGTGTTGGATTTATTAACAGTACTAAAAAAGTTCTTATAGATGAGGTAACTTGGTCCGATCATAATGCCATAATCTTGGAGTTGGACATAGTGGATAATAGTGCAAGACGTACCCATTGGAGATTAAATGATAATATTCTTTCCAGTAAGGAAAATAGAGAATATATAGAGGAGATGACAGATAGCTTTTTTCAGGAAAATGAGGGGGGAGAAGTATCACTGCCGATGGTCTGGAACACATATAAATGCGTCATAAGAGGCTATTTAATTAAGTTAGGTACAATCGATAAAAAAAAAAGGGGAGACCCCTGAAGGATTTATATGTAGATTACTATAACTTATCGAATGAAAACAAAATTTTACCAACCCAGGAGAAAAGTATAAATATGCTATTATTGCAGAATCAAATAAATGAATTATTAATTGAGGAAAAAAAGAGAAATCTCCAACTCCTAAAGATTAATTGGTATTATAAGAGTAACAGGGCGGATAGGCTGCTTACAAATAAATTGAAAAACAAAAAACAAATGAGGAGGATATATAAAATTGAGGAAGGAAAAGAAACGTTATTAAGTCCGAAAAAAATTGGGTCAGCTTTTAATGACTATTATAGTCGATTATATAACTTAGAATCAGTGGGACAACAACCCCCATCTTCAGAGTATTTTAAAAACAAAAAAATGCCAAAAATAACTAGGGAACAACTCAACGAGATAAATAAACCAATAACCCCAGATGAAGTTATAGTAGCTATAAACAAGTTACAGATAAATAAAGCCCCTGGTCCAGATGGCTATTCAAATAAATTTTATAAAATATTTAAAGATACCCTCTCGACTCGTCTCGCTAGGATTTAATATAATAGTGGAAAATTGTGTGTTTCCTAGGGAGATGCTTCAAGCGAATATCGTTCCTATTTTGAAGCCGGATAAGGATCCAGCAAAATTGGTGAATTATCGTCCAATATCGCTTTTAAATGGGGATGTAAAGATTTACGCCTCAATTATTGCAGATAGATTAAAAACATGTATTCCGACTTTAATACATCAGGATCAAGCTGGATTTGTATACGGCAGAGTAGCATCAGATGGATTAAGAAGAATAATTGATGTACATGACGCTACGAATAGGAAAAGAGCTCCCCTTCTGACCCTGTCATTAGATGCTGAGAAAGCATTTGACAGGGTCAGATGGGACTTTCTGGGAAACACATTGAAATCATATGGCATAGTAGGAACAGTTTATGATGCCATTATGGCACTATACACAGTTCCTTCGGCAAGGACCATTGGCCCTGGGATAGAGGCAGATTGGTTTACTATTAAAAACGGAACCAGGCAAGGATGTCCTCTTTCCCCGTTACTTTATGTTCTGACCATTGAGCCTCTTGCAGAAGATATAAGACAAAACGGAAAGATTGAGGGGTTTTGGCTTAATAATCTAGAACATAAGATTAATCTATATGCGGATGATGTCATGCTTATGATGCAGAATCCTAGATCATTATTGCCGGAATTGATAAGAATACTAGATCATTATAGTGTATTCTCAAATTATAAATTAAATATTAACAAGACCACAATAATGACAACTAATTTATCCAGGAAAGATAAGGATTTTATTAAAATATCCTATGATTTTGTCTGGGTTAAGGAATATATCTCATTCCTTGGCATAAAAATAACAAGAGATATGAATAGAGTTATTGAAGTTAATTTTCTTCCTCTTATAAAAAATACTAATAAATTATTAAAAGAATGGGCAGGCAAGGAGATTTCTTGGATAGGCCGCATAAATACTATTCGATCATATATTTTGCCTAAATGGAACTATCTTTTTAGAATGATACCTATACAAGTTCCCAATCCATGGTTAAAAATGATACAATCAGCCTTTTCTAAATTTATTTGGAAAGGTAAAAAACCAAGAATAAGTTTACAGTTAATATCTAAGAAAAGAAAAGAGGGAGGTCTTGCTGCCCCAAATATAATTGAATACCATGACGCATGTATGTTGGCCAATACTGTTAACACATTAAGTATAGATCAAAAAGATCAATCTTGGCATCATATAGAGCAATCACTAGTAGAGACAAGCAGCCTATCCTCCCTGTTTTGGACAACAAGGAGGAATTTAGAAAAAAATAATTTGGTTCATCCAGAAAATTCGATAATTATAGATAGTATATTGAGATTCTGGTATAGATTTAAGAAAAATTATAAAATAGAATATAGATTATTCCCTTTTCTACCCATGGAGGTGATTAATAATAATATTGATGATATTAATATTAGAGGTTGGATACAAAAAGGTATTACGCACATTCAACAAATTATAGACGCAAAGGATCTTAAGTCATTTAGCCAGCTACAGGTAGAATTTGGGATTGAAAGTAAGGAGGTTTTTACATATTTGAGAGTTAAGTTTTATTTGACGAAATTCTTGGATATTCAGCTTAATAAAAATATAAGTAACATTAAGAAGATTATGGAAACATATAGAACTAAAGGTCATATTTCTAGATGTTATGAATTCTTAAAGCTATCCCAGAAGGCTCCTCTTTGGAAATCTAAGAGTAAGTGGGAAAAAGATTTACAAATAGTAATCTCTGAACAAGATATGATAAATGCGATAGAGAAAGTTAATAAATCGGTACACTGCTTGAACATAGTAGAGAATTTTTATAAACTCCTAAATAGATGGTATATGGTCCCAGAAAAATTGGCTAAAATGTATCTAGATCAGAGTTCTTTTTGTTGGCGATGTGAAGATGCGAAAGGAGATTATCTCCATATTTGGTGGCATTGTACAGTTTTAAGTAAAATATGGGAGGAGGTATATAAGCAGATTTATAACTCATGTCAGCTAAATATACCTTTTACACCACAAAGTTTTTTGTTACATCTGGGATGGCCTTCTATGTCCCCTGAGAAACAAATGTTGATAATTCATATTTTAATGGCAGTAAAGTTAGTGGTGGCTAGAAACTGGAAAAGTAAAAAAGAAATACAGTGGAGTGAAATCAAAATACAGGTAATATATCAATGTAAGATGGAAAAGGGATTAATTTTAGGTAACTCTGTAGGTTTGAAGAAATACAGTAAATGGGAAATAATGGTTGATAACTTTATTACTAACTATTAGAACTTATAATTCTTAGGATACGAGCCGCCCAGAATGTGAGACTGATTCTCGAGGAACTTTAGTAACAATGTACCTTATGGGAAGGACGGGAAAAGTGGATAAGTGTAGGATTGGTTCCCCGGGATTGTATGTATGTGTGAAAGTAAAGTTTTAGGTATTTTTATCTACCTCTTTTTGCAATCTATGTGAACTATAGATATGAATATTTATATTCGTTGTACAATGGAAATGTTGTTTATATACGGAAACATATTAGAAATGTAAATGTTGCAATAGAGGAATTGATTGTACTATGTAAATTGTGAAATCTTGAAAAAATAAAAATATATAAAAAAAAAAAGAATTTTTAATATAATAATTAGAAAAACAAACAATAATGTCCCTAGGTATATCTGCCGCCAGATTCTTTGGTCTGCGTAACCTATGATATCGCTCAAATGGAAATTCTCCAAGTGACAACTCAGGTGATAAGTTTTGAAAGAAGGATTTCAAAAATTGATCTAATTGATCATAATTAATCGATTCAGGAACTCCTCTCAATTTTATGTTGTTCCTTCGAGATCTATCTTCCAAGTCGGTAATCTTTGTCTCCAGGGCTATAATCTTCTCGTCCAGTTGATTATATTTTAAAGTTAAATCTTCATTAGATGATTGGATTTTTTGAAGAGTGTCTGCCTGATTTTGCAGTATAGAGGATATATTGGCTATTTCCAGCCTTAATAAATTGGAATTGTCTTCCAGATCATGTTTTAATTTCAAATATAGAGCTTCCAAAGCTTCATTTAGGGTTTGTTGGCTGGTATATTGGAGAGTTGCTGAGAGGGATTCTGGAGTTAGTGAGGCTGATTCTCTACGATCTCCCAGAGATGATCGTTTAATTAGTGATCGCTCTTGAGATTTAGGTGAATAAAAGGAATTTATATTTTTACTTTTATCCATGTTAACCGTTGTTGTTTTATCTTTATCCTTATCTCTTTTGGGAGGCATATTTCCTTGTCTTTCTGTTCTCCTTTAAGGCTGTACCTCTGTCAATATGAGAGTACTGTTGATCTTGCAAACAGACCCCTCCAATAGGTGAGGCTTTTTAAATGTAGATAATTCCAAGAAGGGAAAAACATTTTATAACTGTCAATTTCTCACCTTCTTTCAATCTCAGTAATGAAAAACTGTGCAGTTATAATTTCCTCGTAGCAGAAAAAATGTTAAGAATCATCTTATAATAAACAGGGAGAAAAAAAAAAAAGACTGCAAGTTAATTACAAGCCATTACCTCCCTCCAGCTGCTCCCCTACTGTGTTTTAACTCCAAGTTTCAGCAGTCTTCTATCCCCGCAGCTGATAATCATCTAAGAAGTTCAATCTCCTTTAAGGCAACGCCCAAAGAGAGTTTGGTTGCTAACACAGTTTTAAGCCCTACAGATATTTGGAGCGTTGTTTAAATAGAAATTTCTGCCTTCCCAAAAAAAAAAAAAAGGAAACCAGAGAACAGTTTAAATCTGTCAGATGGTCTCACCATTGAAACTGTTACAATTATAGCTCTCTCTCAAAAAATTGCAACAATCTGTCACTATAGTAAATAGTTGCTATTGAAGTTATCTCACAACGTGGTATAAGATTCAGCATATAGTACAGATCTCCAGCTTGTAATACCTATTTCCACCATTGCTGTTTAATTACAGGCAATAACCTCCCTCCAACACTCTTCTCATTCCAGTTTCCAGCAATCCCTCTCAATTAGTCCCCAGAAAACTTAGCTCCATGGAAAGATTTAAACAAGGTTGGAAATCATCATAAGTTTGGGAAATAAAGTAATGATTTTTCATCCGCTTTTTGCAGCACTGGTATATGATTTGAAAAATCCCCTGTACCTTGAATCATAAGTCTTAGGCAGTTCGGCAGTGATCATAAAACAGCAGAAAGCATGCCGCGAACCGCTTCCACAGAATAAATCAGGCAGCTGCAGCGTTAGGTCTCCGCATTGCGCCGCTCTTATGCCGCTTCACCTCCTCCTCGCTCCGGAGTCTCTCAGCCACGGGAGCGCGCGCGATCACGTCATCACGTCTCCCCCAGAAACTGAGCTGTACTCAATTTTCTTGCAAAATTTGAAAGTGCATATAGACTTGTTGCTAATTTTCCTGAGAATCAGTTAATTAATGAATTTGTGAAAAAAATTCAAGATCTAGATCCAACTGCAATTGTGTTAGCTAGAGAAAAAAGCACTTTGACAGAAGTAGCTTTGTTCTTGGATAACTTAAGGAGAGTAACCAATAATGAAGGGGTTAAAATGACTTGTGGATTTAGGCAGAGAAATTAATGCAGATTATACACACCTTCTTCTTCTTCTTCTTCGTGGACTCAGTGTAAAAGAGTGATACAGACAGCTGAGCCACTCCCAATTTGTTCAAATCAAAGGCAGAATATAAACAACATTATTTAAGATCTTGCAGATATTTTATCCGAGATATCAAATCAAAAGCAAATGAGAAATTAAATTTGTTGATTGAAAATTTTGACAGAGAAAATACATGTGGAGATAAATCAATTAAAGCTTTTCCTTGTAAACTTATAATCAGACAAATAAAAGCAATTTTAGCTAAATCGAAATTAGGAGACAGACAAGCAATGCAGCGTAACACAGAAAGTTATAAGAATCAGATAACTTCAAGAGATATGATCAGTTTAGGGAATGAGCATGGATATGTCTGCCAACAGATGTACACAGGCTGATTCCAGAATTAAAAACAGCACAAGAATAGAGATCTATGTTAGTTTGTTGTTTGAATTAATTGTTAGTCTGTGCTGTTTTTTCATTGGTTTTATATGTGTTATAAGAAAGTATTAGGTTAATTAAAATAAAAATTTAAATCAAGTTTGCACATATGGCAGAATGAAATACACTAATGTAGCAGTGAGGAACATGCAATGTTATATTGGGTGTATGCAATTATACAGTAACTCCAATCATTTTACAGAAGAAAAAACAATGTTGTTGCTTCTGAGGTTGATTTAAAATCTTTGATTTAATTCATGAGAATGAGATTTTAATGTCATGACTGATAATGGATTACTATATTTTGCAAAACCTGGACATACACATGTTTTGGATATACTGAAGACAAAAGGAATTATATATGGGAATGGATAAGGCTGATTTCCCCCTATCCACAGCCACGCCTACTCCTAAAGTAACATCGCGTACATCCTTACTATGCCCTTTTACTGTAGAATTTCCCGAATCCTAATGACCAATTCCACTACATGGTGTGACTTGTTTAAGCCTAAGATAAATTGGCTGATCAGGCTACCTGTATTAACAATGTCATCAACGATGAGTTAGCATCTGTGGAGAAGTATCACTTCAGGTTGTCCCAAATTTTCTTTTAACTTAAGTTTTTAGTACATAGTAAGGCCCATGCCCAACAACTATATGCAGCCTTGTATAGCAGGCCACATGACATCTATTTGTACCAAGCAAGGCCTGCCTGACTCCTCATTCCTGTCTAATATTGTTGTCTCCTGCATAAGTGTAGATGGCTCTCCTTGGAGTAGCCTGTTAACTAAGCCTTGCTTTGTGGTTACCTTCACCTGTCCAATTAATCTGCTAGGTGCAGATGTCCTTCCCCCACTTGCAGGCCCCTATCACCTTATTATTTCTTTTGTTCCACACAGTGAAACCTGACCAAGAGGCAAAGGTCCTAGCTAGTTCCCCCAATACCTTTACCTGAATTATACAGGCCCCGAAGCCTGTCCAAGCTCTTACTATTCCCTAACAGGTTAAAGCTCTGGTGTCGAATGGTGCCCTGGTTACCTGAGACTTTCCATGCAATATCCCACCTCTCCTTGTGATGGACGAATTCTGTGCAGGATAATGTCACCCTGCAGGGATGATACTCTATTTACCTGGCCACTCTTCTGCCACTTCCCAGGGGGGGAAATGATAAGACACTGACTATTATTTATTTTTTTAGCCTTTTTCTTATGATCTGTTCCGGATTTGCTGTCACTACAGTGGACCAAGTATCTCACCTCAACAATGTCTGCACAAGAAGTTGAGCTATAGGCTCCTATCACAGCATGCAAGATCTCTGAAGGAAGACTGATCTCAGAGAAAGCATGTGGCAACTCTCTGGCTGACTAAGTTGTTCAATAAGTTGTAAGTGCACTAAGGGAAGTGGACAGAAAAGTGTCTGCTGAAGAAACTCCCATATTCACCATGTAAGATCCTACCCACAGACATCAAGCTCCCGAAGGAATAACAAGCAAGCTACTGACCCTGGAAAGAAAGAAAAAACAAACAAACCACACGCTGGAAACAGAAAGGTGCAACTCTTAAAGACAGGCTGTACTTCAACAATCTCAAGTTCTACTTGCCCAAGAACATATACTCAGCAGTGGTCCAGTGGGCCTACGGAGCATCTGTCCAGAACCCTCATGAACTCTTTTGATCAATAAATACTCTGAAGTACCAGGAATTGCCTCTCTGACCAACAGTTATTGTAAATCTTGTGCCATTTGCGCCAAGGGCAACTCAGGAAGAATGGAGGAAAGCCCCAAGCATCTAGCCAAACCTCATTATCTCTTCCAGAGGAGTCAAGTCGACTACACCCAGAATGCCAAAGAATGGCTGATTCAAATATGCACTAATTATAGCAGACATGTTTTCAGGATGGCCAGAAGCCTATCCAGCCACCAAAGTGATAACCAAGACCACATGCTGAGTAGTGCACTGTGAAAGTTACAGAGATCACCCCGTGGATTCATCATTCCAGAATCAAGCCTGCCTCTGCATCATGTGAAGTAGCATTTGTTGATCTTGACAACCCTTTTTGAAACTCCATTCTTAGAGAACAAAGATACTTGTTGAAAATAAATAAATAACTATCAACAAGTGGGTGTTTTGATGGCCATAATAATGCCTGACCACCTGCCATCGATGGAAAGCCAAATACCCCAAAAGGGGACCTCGTGAAACTAAAGAGAAATAAACATACTCCTTACCCTGCAGCCCTCACGTCTGAGGTGCCATACGCACAGTCAAAGCTTCTTCAGGATCATCTGCTTATCTTGAGTTTGTGGTGATATTAATATTGAATGTTTAAATGATCTGAATCTGCCAGTACTAGGGTAGCATGAGACAAGATTTCTAAGAATAAGTAAATGTGCCCTAGCCTAGGTTATTATGTCCATACACATAACACATGACAATCCCCAAGGTACTCTTGACACACCTCATTCATGCTTCAGGACAAAAAGGAGTACCCCTATAAAGGGTGGTTTTACCCACACATATATATATATATATATATATATATGTATATTAATGCCATAGGGGTGTCAAGGGGGGTACCAAATGATTTTAAGGTAAGAAACTAAGTTTGAATCTATTCTCCCAAGCATTACGGCTAATAAAATCTGAATTGGAAGGGAAGAGGTTTATACAATAAACAGGAGACCTTTTTCTTACAGGACATGTATGACTCAGCTGAATGGGTAGGTGCCACGCACATGACTGTTAATCCCCTGAAACCACACATTAGGACTTTAAAAGACATGGTAGTCATCCCATATTTGAGGATAAGAGGGCTGTAGAGACAGGTTTCTCTGACACTAACTTGTGACTTGAATGGATGAAATACAATGCTACTAAACATAACAAGTCTAACTGCTATGTCTGCAGAGGAGCGAGGCCTCACCCAGGTACAGTATCCCTGAACCTTCCTCCGGATATGAAGTATGCGTTTTAAGTCTCTACACTGTATTTAAACCTAAGCGGTCAGCATGTGAGTCATGGAAACTTAATACCCAATCATTACTAAAAATATTATGCCCAGACGAAGGCATTACTATATATCCCGGGAACTATACTTGTTATGGGATATATGGTAGGATAGGGCGGTTACAAGCTACCTCTCAGATGACCTTCCAGAATAGAATAAGCTTAAAAATGATTTTGGCAGAAAAAGGGAGAGTATGTAAAATACTCCCAGACACCATAACGTGCTGTACCTATATTCCAGATAATACAGGCCCTAATGGTAAGATAACGTTGGCAATAGAAAAGTTAGAGAGTTTGTCCAATGAGCTGAAACGAAATTCTGGGGCCGTAGATCCATGGGAAAAGATGGTTTGGATGGATGACTGGATGGCAAGGTGCTCTGGCCCAAATAGGTGTTGCCATTTTAATAACGATAATCATCCTCGCTCTTCTTGTTTGTTGTGTGTTACCCTGTCTTAAGAAATGCCTACAAAAGACAGTTGATCAGACAATCGACCAGACCACCCCGACCTTCCTTCACCAAGAGATTGACGACATCGACCGTGATACACCACATACACCCTTACAGTCCCACCGCACTAAATCAACAGCTACTTCCTCTTAAGGACATTTAGGGATAGCGTCTGTCTCTACGGGCAGAAGTCTGCCGCGGGAAGAAGTAGTGGACAAGCTGCTATGGGTTACCCTCGCAGTGAAGTGTTCGAGGCCTGTTCAGACAGATGTGCAAGATAGCCTTTTGTTATTTTTCTATAGGGACAGTATTAGAATGAGAGATAGTAGTTTTAGTAAAAATTGCCATTTTAAGGGGGGACTGTTATGGACAGATGAATTAAAATAAAATGGCTATTTACTAATGTCTATTTATTCTCTGTTCACTATGTTAAAACTGGCTTCTAGAGTAAATATTCCCTTCCCCCCTACAATGTGTTCAGCTGCTGTTTACTATGTAAATTCCTCACATCCTGCTAGCCTCCCCCACTACCTTTGTGCCAGTTAACAGCTATATGCCACGTATAACAAAATGGAGAATCAGTGGTTTAGAACTGAAAGAAACTACTCACTCCCCCTCCCATCATGTATCCAGAAGTCTGTAATGATGACACTACATCCTGTAGGGGGGTTTAGACAAGAACCTTAGACTGTTAACCAATTGGTGAATGTATACTGTATGTTTAAACTGTGACGTATTTTTGCTTTAAGAAGGAGCCCCCACTCCGGGGAATAAAGCATTCCTGGGTTTTTCACTGATCAGAAACTTTGTCTCTGGTGTGAATTACTTCTAGGGAAAGCGTGCACGCATTAATCAATCAATTTGGAAGGTGTAGATAGACAAATTATCAAAGTTTTCTTTGATCCAAAACAATGCTTTCTGTCCTGCTATGGTTCTGGGTTCTCCTAGTTTTGTCTTGTTTTCATGTATGGTGTCTATTTCTAGTGTTACCTTGCTCTACTAGTTCTGTCTTGTTTTCATGTATGGTGCCTACAGAACTTGCCCAGTTCTCCTAGTCTTGTCCTGTTCTCATGCATGGTGTCTATTTCTAGTATTTCCTTGTTCTCCTAGTTTGGTCTTGTTTTCTTGTATGGTGCCTTGCTCTCCTAGTTCTGCCTTGCTTCAGTACTGGATACATCCCTGCTGCAGAGCCTCCCTATTCAGCTCCTTGGAGGTCTGCTTAATTATCTGCTCCTAGTTCCTGGGATCCGCATAAGCTGAATCAGGGTTCTGGTATGTGGCTGCACAAACGCTGGTGCTCAACACCAGGGGGCGTGCGGTTACTCTGCACCAGACCCTGCCAATCCATCTCCACACTGTGACTCCTACTCTCAACATCAGGCATAATGGGTCCCGGTCCACGCACCGCCGCCCGGACAGTGTCTGGGTCCCGGACCGCCACCCGTGACAGTATTCACGTACTGACAGGTTCTTAATGGGTGAACAAGACATTTCTTGTGTTTTAAGATCTGAAACAAAGGCTATTACATATTCAGATCATGCCCCAGTGATTATACATATGGAGGAGTCCTTTCTGTTGAACTCGAAGAGGCTATGGAGACTAAGCAACTATTTAATCACAAACGTAGAAAATAAGACATTAACTGAGGAAGCGCTTATGGAGTACTTTAGAAACAATTTGACCTTAAATATTCATGCTACTTCTATATGGGACGCCCATAAAGAAGTCCTGCAAGGTCACTTTATACAGCGGGCCTCATATCTGAATAAAATTAGATCCAAAAATTTAAGAGAAATTGGAGAAAGAATTATATAATCTCAATCAGGAAATAAATTTGGCCCTTCCACCTCTCTTGCAGCAATGATTTTGGAAACTAAAGAAAAAATTGCGGAGGTTGCGGAAACTGAAACAAATTTTCTACTCGAAAGGCAACAAGGCTTCTTCCTTGTTGCCCTCGAAACTTCGACATAAACTTTCGCAGTCTAGGATTAAGAATTTGTTGGCAGAGGATGGTGTTAAATTTACACATCCGGGTTAAATAAGCAACACTTTTGCTGCCTACAATTAAAAAAACCTACAATTTGGCATTAGTTCCAACGGTGCAGCAGCCCACATTGGATAAATTTAATTATTTTCTAGGTAAAATCCCTATGAAACAAATATGAACCGACAAATTGGAAACTTTTTAAATTCTCCCATATCCCACAAAGAAATTATGGATGCTATTAACATGATTCTGGTTGGCAAGGCACTGGGACCTGACGGTTTCACAATGGCATATTATAGTCCTTTTCAATTTTTTTAGCTCCTCATGTACTTAAGTTATTTAATCTAATTTAATTATTTTCATGCCGGAGGAGGAGTTAAGCGCCCAAATTATAACATTACCTAAACCTGGCAAAGCACCTAATTTGTGTTCAAATTTACACCCGATATCACTTATTAATAACGATACTAAAATATCCACCAAATAGGTTAGCTCAAACTTATAAAAACATAGAATGTGACGGCAGATAAGAACCATTTGGCCCATCTAGTCTGCCCAATTTTCTAAAATACTTTTTAATAATTAGACTCTTATATCTAAGAGAGCCTTATGTCTATCACACGCATGCTTAAACTCCTTCACCGTATTAACCTCTACCACTTCAGCTGGAAGGCTATTCCATGCATCCACTACCCTCTCAGTAAAGTAATACTTCCTGATATTTTTAAACCTTTGCCCCTCTAATTTAAGACTATGTCCTCTTGTTGTGGTAGTTTTTCTTCTTTTAAATATGGTCTCCTCCTTTACTGTTTTGATTCCCTTTATGTATTTAAATGTTTCTATCATATCCCCCTGTCTCGTCTTTCCTCCAAGCTATACATGTTAAGATCCTTTAACCTTTCCTGGTAAGTTTTATCCTGCAATCCATTAACCAGTTTAAGTAGCCCTTCTCTGAACTCTCTCTAAAGTATCAATATCCTTCTGAAGATACGGTCTCCAGTACTGCGTACAATACTCCAAGTGAGGTACTCACCAGTGTTCTGTACAATGGCATGAGCACTTCCCTCTTTCTACTGCTAATACCTCTCCCTATACAACCAAGCATTCTGCTAGCATTTCCTGCTGCTCTATTACATTGTCTGCCTACCTTTAAGTCATCAGAAATAATCACCCCTAACTCCCTTTCCTCAGATGTTGAGGTTAGGATTCTATCAAATATTCTGTACTTGCACTTATCCACATTAAATGTCAGTTGCCACAACTCTGACCATTTTTCTAGTTTACCGAAATCATTTGCTTATCCCTCCTGGAACATCAACCCTGTTACATATTTTAGTATCATCAGCAAAAAGACATACCTTACCATTGAGTTCTTCTGCAATATCACTAATAAAAATTGTGGCGAGACCAATCTCGCCACATTGCATTGGAGAAGCCTATTTGCCAGCCTCCTTCCACATGAGTATGGCCCCTGGGATATGGTGAAAACGTATGCACTTTTATTGGGCGTGTATGGCCCTTTAAGACAGTCAGTGGGCATATTGTGGCTTATGGACGCTTTATGGGTCATTTGGTGCTTGCCCTGTTTGAGCAGTGATACCCCAGATAGCTATGCCATGGAGCCCATTTGTATAATGAAAGACTATGGGAAAGACTTTGGCTCCATGGCAATTGAACTGTATGTGTGTGCTCTGAGCGCCATTCAGTAATAATGTGCGCTCAGATCTGAGCTATCTGAGGATATGTTGAATGTACCTGTTTTGTGCAATGGCTGCACAGTTATATGTTATGTGTTTTATTGTCTTTTGCTGCCATGTGTTCAGTGGAGTTTTGCCTCTGTTCTTGGAGATAATTGGATTACTTCCCAATTATCTCCAGGATAGAAGACTCTGTGGAACTGGTTGTGGGCAGAAAAGCCATGCTTCCTTTGGTCACAAAGGACTACAATCTATCTTGTAAACCACTGGACCAATTCGGATGATTTTGACATATCTTTGTATTTGGAGTATGCAGATTCTGAAAATGTAAGTGAATGTGATGCATAAATGAGATGTGATGCATACTTTTCAAGTTATGAATAATGTGGAAAATTTTTATTTCTCTGCTTGTGCTAAATTACATTACCCATTGTGTAAGGTAATTGAATCACAGGCAGAGGGGAGGATTTTGTGTGGGAGTGTCTGAGTGTATTGTATGTGTTTATTGGTTGTGTTCC
Source organism: Pelobates cultripes (assembly GCA_933207985.1). NCBI lineage: Eukaryota > Metazoa > Chordata > Amphibia > Anura > Pelobatidae > Pelobates > Pelobates cultripes. The sequence goes on from OW240919.1 coordinate 146,411,794, forward strand.
AAAACCCTGTGGGTGGTACTAATGTGTATATAAGAACAATAAACCCACAACTCTGACTGTTCACTGCTTGACCCTCAACACAGAGCTTTGTCTCGTTCTTGAGGGGGATTTACTGTATGCTGTTAGAGACTGATTGCCAGGAGTGTAGGCCGCTTGGGTGCTTTTCCTATTCAGCTGCTAGCAGCTATTCGTGAGGTTCCAGTTTGGGAATTTGGAATGCTACTTGGTATCCTGTTCGGGAGTTTGGGGTTCTGCAGTAGCTGTGCCTGTGTCTCTGGAAGGGGAAGATCTTCTAAACTTTTTTTTTGGTAAATATCTTTTTATTAAACCTTTCGTTTTTGTTGGTTTTGCAACATGTAAAAGAGAAACGTGGACTCGCAGGTCTCTCTGGTCATTCACAGAAGCTTATACATCAGAAGGCATGTTATGACATGCGTGTCTGGGCGACTTGCAGTTCTCTTTCTTGAGTAAATAGCATGTGTATTGTGGACTCGAAGGTCCGGTGTTACATGGTGGTGCTTAGTACTCTGTTATATTTGATATGTACCATTTCTACGTTGGGTGGTTTTGCATGCCCCACCGTTGTTGTGTTTTGTTTGTCTATTCCCCATGCCTACCCTGTAGCCTCTAGGCAGTAGTGAGACGTGGCCATCTGGTGTGTAGGGTCCCTTCAGGACGCGCAGCCCCCTAGTGACCTTGTGTCCAGGGTCCTACATGGCAATATTGTGGGGTGTTGGCCCCCTACCTTAGTATGATTCGGTTCTGCCCAGCGGTATAGGTGTTGATGGGAATAACCTAAGGGGCATCCTGCGACTCTCTCCAAACTAATGAGCTTTATAGCTCACAAAACTGGCGCTCTTCCACCCCCCTTGCTCGCGAGGCCACCCCAGGCCCCGCAAGTGGTCGCACCCTAGCGGGTGTCGTAGCCCTCCCCGCACCAGCCCCCGGGTCGCCTGAACCCGTGCTCCACCCCGTTCTGACGGGGTGGGAGTGAGGTATCGCGTTTTGGGCCAGGTGTGGATCGTCCCGCTAGTCTCCTAGCGTCTCCTCCTGGGAGTTATCGGTTCCGTCCCCCATGGTCAAGTGCATAGTCCGAAATGCCTCTGTACCCACCCGTGCCAACCATGTGTCCATGTGTCTAAGTATGTCTGCGTTCGGTCTTGGGCTGAATACCAGATCTCCTCTGTGACTCGTAACTCCTCCATTCTAGTAAACCACAGGGAGAGTGTTGGGGTTGTGTCTTTTTTCCAGTACAAAGGTATTAGGTGTTTTGCGACGTTAAGGATTTGGATGGTCAGGGAGCGTTTGTAACGTCATGTGGGGGTTGTCGTGTGGTGTAGGAGGCCGGAAGGGTGGGACATTGTCCATGAACATGGCCCCCATGGCAGCTATTTGCTGCCAGAACGGTACTATGAGTGGACATTCCCACAATATGTGAAGAAAGGATCCTGCCCCTCTCTTGCACCTCCAGCAGAGGCCATCCGCGTCCAAGTGCATTCTCTGTAAGCGTTCTGGGGTCAGGTACCATTGTGTGAGAACCTTGTAGGCAGTTTCCTGGGTTTTACTAGCGATTGCGCAAAGGTGCACTAGGTCGCAGATCTTGTGCCACTGGGTCTCGGTAAATGTTTCCCCTACGGCAGTCTCCCATTTGGACATGAAGGGGGTGTCCCTGTTGTCGTTGTAGCATGGAGTAGAGGTAGGAAATGCTATGGGGCATGGGCTCCGGGTCCTGGCACAGCTGTTCGAATGGCATAAGGTCCCTATATACGTCGGGATGTTGTGGTATAGCGGTGATGTAGTTCTTAATTTGGGTGTATCTAAATGTCGTCATGAAGGGCTGGGTGGGTGTGCCCGTGAGCGACTGTAGGGACACGATTTTCCCATTGGTGGTCATGTCTCGGAGTCTGGGTACGGTTTGAAGGAGGACGCAGCGGAGGCTCCCCGGTCTTACCCCCGGTTCAAACTCCGGATTGTACGCCAGAGGCAGTAGCGGGGATGGGAAGGAGGAGAGGCGTAGTTTCCACGCTTGTGAGTGCCATACGGTTAGGGTGGCGGTGATGAAGGGCTGTTGGTGGACTAACCAATAGGTGGGTCCAGCCACTGGAGGGCTGAAAGGGGCCTGCCTGCGTGGTGTTTCGATAGCCTTCCAGGGTTTGCTAATCCCCTCTTTTGCCCATTCCAGGGCCCGTTTTATGTGACATGCTTGGTAATACAGTTTGAAATCAGGAACGGCCAGGCCTCCTGCTGTTTTGGGGAGTGTGAGTTGTGTGTACTTGAGTCTGGGTTTAGTACCCTTCCAGATAAATTTAATGAGTAGGGTGCGGAGTGCGGAGAAGAAGGTCGTAGGGAGTTGGAGTGGTAGTGTCTGGAATAGGTAATGTACCCGTGGGAGGATGTTCATTTTGGCAATGGCCACACTGCCGAGCCAGGAGAAGTGAGATGTGGCCCATTCTGTCAGGTTCTTCCGTAATGTTGCCATCAGTGGGGTGAAGTTCATATGGTAAAGTTTGTATAGGTCGGCCGTGAGCTTCACCCCCAGGTATTTAATAGCGGTGTCTTGCCATTGGAAGGGGAAATTTCGTCGGATTTGGTCTGCCCTTTTCCGGGGGAAGCCAATGTTAAGTATAGAGGATTTAGCGTAATTGATCTTGAGGTTGGCGATTTGGCCGTATGTCTTTAACTCTGCCATGAGGTTTGGGAGGGAGATTTCTGGGTTCGTTATAAAAAATAGCATATCGTCTGCATATGCTGCGATTTTGTGGTGGTCTGCCTCCACCACCACCCCCACCCCCGAGATATCTGGGTTGTCCCTTACCGCTTGTAGGAAGGGCTCCAGGGCCAGGATGAACAAAAGCGGCGACGGCCCTGCCTGGTTCCATTCCTGACTGGGAATGCGTCTGTATAGACCCCATTTCTGCACACCCTGGCCGTGGGGGACGAGTAGAGGGCCTCTATCCGCTGGCGCATGTGGGTCCCCAGGCCAACATGCTCCAGTACCGAGAACAGGTAGTCCCACGCCACCCTCTCGAAAGCCTTCTCCGCGTCCGTAGAGAGGTGGAGAAGGCTCTCCGAGGAGCGCTGTGCGTGGTGGATCAGGGAGAGGGCCCGGACCGTATTGTCCCGGGCTTCCCTGTGGGGGACGAATCCCACTTGGTCAGGTGAGATTAAATCTGGTATGTGTGGATTCAACCTTGTAGCTAGTATTTTAGCGAATAGGCGTAGGTCGCAATTAAGTAACGATATCGGTCGGTAGCCCGTGCACCGTTCGGTATCTCCCCCCTCCTTTGGCAGCAGGACAATATTGGCCGCTAGTGTTTGCTGGGGGATAGTATTTCCCTCTGTTATAGAATTGAAGGCAGAGATAAATTGGGGGGACAATGTGGCCGTCTGGGCCTGGGCTTTTGCCGGTCTTCGAGGATTTGATGGCTAGGGCCAGTTCCCCCTCCGTCAGGGGCGCCTCCAAAGCCTCCGCTGCGTCTGAGGAGAGTTTAGTTTTAGTGCATTTACAGAGGTATGCATTCATGCGGGTCGTTCCCATGTTAGGATCCACCCGAGGGGCGTGGGGGGGGGGGGTATCGCATAAAGGTCCGTGTAAAAGCGGGTTACAGCTGTAGCGATTTGATCTGGCATGTGGTGTAGTTGGCCTGCGGCGTCGCGCATGCGTGCAATATGTCATGGAGCGTTTTTTGTTGATCATTCTGGCCAGCAACCTGCCGCAATTATCTCCTTCTGTGTAGAAGAATGATTTAGTGCGCTGGAAGGTCCAAGTGTACGATTGCCGCAGGGTCCGTGCTAGCTCTTCACGGGCTGCTGTGAGTTCCCCGAGAAGTGTGTCATCTAGTGTTCGCTTGTGGGCCTGTGTTAGGGTCCCTATCTTGGCAGTTATTTCTCGGATCGTGTGGTCCCGTGCCTTCTTCAGGGCAGAGGAGTGTGAGATGAGAATCCCTCTCATCACACACTTGTGGGCCTCCCATGTCAAGAGGGGGAATGTGTCCTGTGGTAAGTTCTCGGTGAAGTAGATCGTCAGGGCTTGTTGTACGTCTTGGGCCACCTGCGGGTTGGATAGGAGGTTTTCGTGGAGCCGCCATGTCGTGGTTTTGGGTATGTGGAGTGGCGATGTGAGTTGGATTGTGAGTGGTGCGTGGTCGGACCACATTGTCCCCCCTATGGCAGAGTCCCACAGTCTGGGTAGATAGTAGTATGGCAGAAAGAAGTAGTCGATGCGTGTGTAGCATTCATTCAGGGTCGAATAGAAGGTGTAGTCCCTAGCTGTCGGGTGTGTCGCCCTCCAACAATCTGTAAGCCTGTACTGGTGGAGAAGTTTACGAATTTTAAGCAGTGGGGGGGGGGAGGGGGGAGAAGGTATAGGTTTCGTCCAGGATTTTACCCCTAACGAATACGTATCTGCCCAAGTTATCAGTCATGGTCGAGTCAGCTACGAAGGGTATGGATTTGTGTAGGAGTATTGCTGTCCCCTTAGATTTCCCATCCGGGTTATTGCTGTAGAAGCCTTGGGTGTATATATGGTTGCAGAGTTTCGGAGCAGCGTTGGTTTTAAAGTGGGTTTCTTGGAGGTAGACCACATGGGCTCTAGTTTTCTGACCGAGGCGTAGCGCGTGTGACCTCTTTTCGGGGGAGTTTAAGCCCTTAGCGTTTAGGGATAAGAAGTTGAGTGGGGCCGGTGCGTATTTGGGTGCGGGTGTAGCCATAATGTCAAGTCCCGCGGGTGTCGAAGTCGCCCCGGTCAGTGGGGGCGGGTGAGGGCCTAGGTAGGTAGAGCCCGGCCCGGGGGCAAGCGGGGCAGAGCGGGGGAGCGGATATCTCCGCACGGCGGAGCGCAGAGGGGGCCGCCCCTGCAATGGAGCAGAGGCACCGGTGTCAGGGGGGTAGAGATCCCCCGGCCCGGAGACCGGAGTGGGGGATGGCCCCCCCTATACAGTAGACACCGACCTCACGGGGAGTGGAAGGCGCCTTGTCAACCCGCCAACAGCGGCGGCTGTGGATCAAAACAAACACCAACAGGTGTAACTTAAACCTGTGAAAACTGCTGTCGCGCCCCCGGGGCGAGTCTCCCAGGGTATGGTCGGGTTCCAGCTGTAACTGTAACCCGTTGTGTGTCTGCAGGGACTCGCACCCGGGTCCCGACGTTGTCCTGTCTGAAGGGAAGATGTACCAGCCTACCCAGGGCGTAACCCCCTTTCTACTGTGCGGGTGGTTAGGATGTTGGTGGACCCCCCCTCCCCCAACCCATTCCCCCTATGCGCATCAGTGTGGCCCCGTGGTGGCGTTTCTCTGTCCCTGAAAGTGGTATGGAAAGCCTGTCCCCCCGGAGGGCGTCCCGGTTAACGGACCCCCTTGTGGGTTCCCTCTTCTGTGTGGTGGTGGGTTGCGTCGCTCTGGTTGCAGCACGTCTCTGGGTTGTGTACACGGGTGCTCATACCATATTGCATATAGAACTGTACCCTGGTGTAGCGTGGTCTGGCACCTATCCAGTGTTGCATGCGAACCCCTAGACCCTTGGAACTTGCGCGTGCGCCGAACCTGTGGTATAAGTAATAGCCAGGCGTGGGACGTGCAGGAGCATACGTCGTGTTGTACCCAGTCCCATTGTGCTAGTAGCGTGTACGGGTCTGTGCGCAGGGTGACGTGCACCAAGGAGCACTGTTAGCCTGTACTGGCAGATCTACACATATATACACATTCACATATATACACAATATGGTTCATGTAGTGCAGTAGACAAGTCTAACATAAGCAGGCGCATACACCATATTATACAGATATAAAGCAATGGAAGGTACTAGAGGGGCATGTCCAAAAGGGAGCCCCACAAATAGAAAGACCTAAGAACAGCTCCTAGGAAAAACATATGTTATATACAATGCAATGGACAGTTTGAGCATGCGCGGGCGTGCATATGGGTCTATATACCAGCCAGGGAGCAGTGTGAGCATGCGCCGGCACGTTTACAGCGGTCAATGTAATGCAGTGGACAATTGTGGCGTGTGTGGGCGTTTATGCCATGGTACCCGCTCTGCGGTGAGCAGTTTTAGTGATGGTGGGCGCAGAAACAGTGATGTGCAGCGGGGGGGGGGGAAATAGTTGTGACCTGTGCGTGCGGGTGATATGCAGCGCCGCGGGTAATTATAGCATGCGCTGGCACATAAGCGATGGGCAGTTGCAGCATGCGTGGGCGCGTGTGCCACAGAGACACAGTGCAGTAGGTGCTCCCAGCAGGCCAGTGTCAACATTGGCGGACATTACCAGGTACCACAGTCCCATGGGCCACATCCCCTGACCCACCCAACCCCATCGGGGTAGACTGGGCCCTCATGTCCATGGTGGCACTTCTGTGTGGCCTGGCTGTAGGTGAGGTGTGACTCAGCAACTGTCCGCCCGGCCTAAGGTGCAGTTCTGTGGGGCGGAGAGACATGGTGCCAATGTGGGGTGTCCAATCGGTAGGTTGGCTAAGTTCGTATCTGGGGACCGTGTCTATGTCCTGGAAAGGGGCTATTTGTACCCTAGAGAGGGCCAGGCTGGTGTTGGGCGTATTGTGGGAGGGAAGGGGGGGAAGTCATGCCCTCTAACAGGCGGTACCTGTGGGCCTAGTGGCCTCCTGGCGTCCCCCTCTAGTGCGTTGCGGCAGCGCCGGTCTTGGGTAGGGGTTTCTTGCGGTGGTGTAGATGTCCAATGGGTCAGGCCATCTCATGTTGATGGCGGGCAGTTGGAGCTCCGTGCCCAGTGCTATATAGTCGCTGTGTGTGCGGACCAGGAACGGACCTCTCGGCGTGTGGACGAGCAGTCCCGTGGGCATCTGCCATCTGTACCGGATCTGTTGGGCCACCAGTACCCTCGTGAGTGGTTTCAGAGTGCGTCGGTAGGTCAGGGTAGCCGGTGATAAATCTGGAAAGAGTTGCATGTCTTGGTTCCGGTAGGTGAGCGATTGCCAGCCTCGTGCTTGTTTAAGGATAGTCTCCTTTAAGGCAAAATTTGCTAGGCAGCATATGACATCCCTGGGAGGGCTATCTGGCGTGCCTTTAGGACGGAGGGCTCTATGAGCTCTTACAAATTCTATGGGTGCCTGGTGGTCTCGGCCTAGGATCCCATTTAATATTTCCAGGAGGATTTCTTGTAGCTGCTGGGGGGAGTCCTCAGTTTCAGGGAGGCCGCGCAGTCTTAAGTTATTGCGGCGCCCCCGGTTGTCCAGGTCCTCAATATGTAGGGCCATGCCACGTACCTGTTCTGAGGAGGCGTCTGCAGCCTCTGCTAATGTATTCTGTGCTTCCCTCAGGCTGCCTCCATGTGGCCCACGCGGTCTGACAGGCCCTGCATGTCAGCCCTCAGTGCCTGGATGTCCTGCCTGATTGTAGCTCCCAGGTCTGAGGTAGCCGAGCGGAGATCTTCTTTGGTGGGCAGTGCTCTCAAGAGGGCCGTTCTGTGCCGCCCGTGAGCATGTCTGATGCCGGTGAGGAAGGTGCGGACTCCTCCGACGCCATTGATCCGTCGGCACCATGCGGCTGTGTCGCGAGGTCTGCGGGGGTCACCATGAACTGGCGCAGGGACGAGGTGAGCTGTCCCTTTTTGGGCTCTGGGGTCTTCCAGGTCTGTGGGGTCCTATTTGGTCTCCCCATGTCGGCAGTGTAGCGGGTAGCCTGCGGTTTTGGAGTCGGGACCCGGGCGGCGGGAAAGTTTAAGCGGCCATGTTCTTCGGCTGCCAAGCCACGCCTCTAAACGTTTTTTAACCTCTTGTGTGCAAAATGGTCCGTTACACAGCCCAATAATGAAAATTACCCATTAGACAACCCAGGGTATACCAAATGGGGTATGTCCAGTCTTTTTTAGTAGTCAGTCACAAACCCAGGCCAAAGTTAGTGTTCAAATATATATATATACATACATACATACACACACATACATATATACATACATTTAAACTTGTTCACACAAAAAATGCACTTTCATTGATATCATCATGATTTTAAACATCACTATTATTATTGTATTACTCAATACAAATATGTAAAGTCTCCTGAATATAACATTACCCCCCATTTAAAGGTTTTATGGTGCTTTGGAAAGTTACAGGGTTAAATATACATTGCATAAGCCTTCCACAACGTAGGACCATCTTTGGCAGGTCCTACTCTAACAGTCTAATGTCTGCTCTTATGAGATTAATCCACATACTTGGGGAAAAAAAAACTCCATCTTGGGCTCGCTGCAGTACAAGGCTAAATAGGGCCGTGGGCTGAGGCTTTTAGAGTATGACCTGCCAAAGATGGGGTACATTGACGTTGTGGCAGGCTTATGCAATGTATGATCATATAATGTAACTAAACCCCCATTATTTTTGCCTAGATTAGGTGTTTTTAAAAAGACTAGTGGAATCTGTCAACATTGAAGTTGATGTTTGGTAGATAGGTGAGTGCGCTGGATCTTGTGTGTGTGTATTTACACACACACTTTGATATATATCAGAGTACACTTATAATGAAATCCTATATATATATCTATATCTATCTATCTATCTATCTGTGGTTCCCAAACATTTTTTTTGGCAGCCCAAATCAAAATTTCTAGGTTGTATATCTGTACAGCGCTGCAGCCTTTACTGGCGCTATAGTGTAATGTTGGTGTTTTAAGGGGTGCTTGTGTATAGTTTTAGTGATTTAATACAGGGGTGTGTTTGTATGTAATGTTTGAGTTAGATTGCAGGAGTGTGTATGTTGCGCTGGTGTTTGCTTGAATGTATGCACATACACTACCACATACAGAAATACGTACTTACACATTAACCCCTTAAGGACACATGACAGAAATATTCCGTCATGATTCCCTTTTATTCCAAAAGTTGTGTCACATAATATAAATACACCAACACATACGCATCCTGACACACAAACATTGATACATGCACAGATGCACGTGCACACACACACAGATGACACACGTGATTTTTGTTTTTTATATTTCCAGCCACCCACCTGTTAGCTTACCTTGCTTGGAGTTCTGCTGGTGGGTGGGAGTAAAGGGTCTGGAGTGCTCATCTCCCTCCCGCGCTGCCTCCCTGCATGAAGGGACAGCCGACATTGTTCATCAGCTGTTCATCAGTTAGGTTTCCCGGTACTATAATCATAGCACAAGGAAAACATTCCGCCGTGCCCCTGTGAGCCCGTTGTGGCACCCTGGTGTATTATATATGTATAATATATTGTAAAATGTTTTAATAATTTATAATATGTTATACATATAATAAAATATTTGATTATTTAATTTTTTTTTCTTTTAACTTTTAGCAGTCTGGGGAACTGCCTGACAGTTCAGGCAGTCCCCATCCAGGCAGCTCCATAGACCCCTATTGCGACCATATTATCATCAAGGCACTCCCCCCCCCAACCGGGATCACCAGTCCAAGTATGTCCCGATCGGCAGGATGTCTAGGCCTGCTATGGAGTCCTCCAACTTTTAGGTTTACCCCTTTAAGGACGGCATAGATGGAACATTTTGCGATCCACCTAAAGATGGATATTATGGCACTAGAAAAAGTGCAAAGGCAGGCTACAAATTTAATAAAAGGAATGGAAGATGTCAGTTGTAAAGAAAGGTGGGGCGCCGGTTTGGCCAATCAGCACCTCCTAATAGGCATTAAATCAATTGAATCTCTATGAGGAAAATTCAGCTTCTACATGTAGAGAGGGGAGACGCTGAAAGCAGGACTGACCCAGGAAGAACCTCCAGCGGTCATCTGAGGAGTGGCCAAAGGATGTACCCCTAGGGAACAATGTAAAGACAGCCTTTTCCATGAAAAGGCAGTGTTTGCATGAAAATGCCTGCAAGGGACAATTACACACCATAACAACTACATTAAGCTGTAGTTGTTTTGGTGACTAGTGTCTCTTTAATGGTTTCATGCCAGCAAAAACAACTTAATTTATTGGTCTTATTATCAGGCTACATTGTCAAGCTCTCAATGGTAATTTCCAGGGCATGAAGAATTAAACAAACCAAAAAAAACAATCAACTTTTTTTATTGCATCTTCAATATGTTTTGATAGCAACACTCAAGTTATCCCACAGGTTGCTAATTTTTGCATGGCTTGATATTTTACAAAGGAAGGTAGTGTTTGTGATATCCAAGCAGTTAAGTCATACAATATAATAATGATAGTGCTCATATCTAGAATATCAAGACGGGTCATGGAAAACCATAATGTTATATCCATCTAAGCATCTCTGATGTGGGTGTCTGAGGATCTGGAGAGAAAGCTACGCATTGGCTCCAAATTTACTTGACAGTTTGCTGATCAGATTCATCACCTTAGGATTTCCCTGGTACTTTGATATATTGGCGGGGTTTTGAGCCACATCCTGAAATGCAGACATGACCTCTGGGTCCTGTTGAGGAAAAACAAACAAGGTACTTTAACCCCTTAAGGACTGAGGCAATTGTACAAGTTGTGATCCAAACGAAACAAACAAAACTTTTAATTTGCGCTATATGTCTGTTCAACCAGAATTCATATTAAATGCACCCACACTTTTTATATATAATTTTGTTCAGGGGAAACATGGCTTTCATTTCATATCAAATATTTATGTATGAAACATAATTTAATATGAATAAAATATAAAAAGTAAGAAATTATGAAATTGTGATTTTTTTTTTCTTTTAGTTCTGCATGGTATTTTAACTGTGAATGGCATAATACTGTTAGCGGTTACGGCAATAAAATGCACATTTGTATTCAGCAATGTCTCACAAGTAAAACAGTATCCCAAATGTACAGGTTTATGGTGTTTTGGAAAGTTACCGGGTTAAATATAGCCCGTAAAATGTTTTCAGTTTATACACATTGAAATTTGCCAGACTGGTTATGTTGCCTTTGAGACCAAATGGTAGCCCAGGAATGAGTATTACCCCCATGATGGGATACCATTTGCAAAAGTAGACAACCCAAGGTATTACAAATTGGGTATGTCTAGTCTTTTTTAGTGGCCCTGGCCAAATATAGCGTTCATTTGTTTGTGTGTTTAACACAAATTTTGGCCGTTATTTGTGACTACTAAAAAAGACTTGACATTCCCCATTTGCAATTGCCTACTTTTGTAAGTGGTATGCCATTATGGGGGTAATTCTCATTCCTGGGCTACTATACGGTCTCAAATGCAACATAACTAATCTGGCAAATTTCAATGTGAAAAAACTGAAATGCAAGCCTTATATTTGACTCTGTAACTTTTGAAAACACCATAAACCTGTACATGGGGTGTACTGTTATACTCAGGTGATTTCGCTGAACACAAATATTAGTGTTTTAAAACCGTAAAACATATCAGAACCATGATATCGTCAGTGAAAGTGCAGTTTGTGTGTAAAAATGCAATAAATGGCTGACAATATAATCATTGTGATACATTTTACTGTTTTGAAACACTAATATTTGTGTTCAGGCAAGACTCTGAGTAAAACAGTAACCTCTATGTACAGGTTTTATAGTGTCTTAGAAAGTTCCAGGGTTAAATATTGGGCCTGCGAACCAAGTTCTGTGGACTTTCTGCCTGGGTTGTTAATTATGTAAAAATATTACATAAATATATACGTATAATTAAAATATGTATATGAGAGAGAGATATACATATATTTATATATAATTGTTTTCTATGTGTATTTTGATATCAATATATATTAATGTCAAAATACAGTAAGAACGAAATTACACATGTATTACAAACTTATTTATTTTTATTTTTTTAGATTATATATAAAATTATAATTATATGTAAAATTAATATATATGATCCAAGTATATATATATATATATATATATATATATATATATATATATATATAAAATTTACTTTTACACTGTTAATTTTTTTAAACGTTATTGCAGGCATCAGGGGACTGCCTGTCATTACAGGCAGGCACAGCTGTGGACAGCTATTATGTCCATGTGATCGTGACATCATCACGATCACATGGCTAAGGAGGGCCAGATCAGCCGCAGGGGAACTGCCTGGGATTGCCGGCAATCAGGTAAGTACTAAGGATGGAGTGGATGTACTATGCTGCCTGCGGGCATTTAGGACCGGGTCCCCAAGGACGGCATAGTACGCCTGCTGTCCTTAAGGGAATTCATGCAGGCAATTTGTTACTGGAGTTAAATCTAGGTAATGTATCAATTTTACCCAAAAATGCTCAGGAGCTTAAAAAAATATTGCTTGCGAATATTAGTGCACATAGATTTGAAATTTTAATATTTCCCCATTTTAGCACAACACTTGTCTGTGATTTTATAATGTAAATATTAAATTGAAGTAAAATACATTTTGTTAATGCCCTCTACATAACTAAAGTATTAGAATATTTCCAGATGAACAGGACACTTTGTGTGTATGTATGTATGTGTATATATATATATATATATATATATATATATATATATATATATATATATATATATATATATATATATATATATATATATATATTTATTTTTTATGGGCACTCTAAAAACCACAACCTCCACAGTTATTGTAAACGAGATCAGCTAACTCCACTAGCATGACCAAGCCCAGACATTAATTTATACACAGCCGAACATAATATGGTTAATTTTAGTGGTAATTGTGCATCTTTGGGTCGTTCTGCCATTTCTTTTGTAGTTTTGGAGCAGATGAACAAAAATCACAATTCTTGTAGCCTGAGCCCACCTCTTCCCCCATAGTAGCACTGATAATGTGGATATTAAAAATATACTTTCTGTGAATCCTTTACATTTTACGAGTAGCTTCTACTCTCTGTTAACATCCTTTAACAATCACAATTTCCCATGCTACCTCTTGTCTCAAATCCACCATCCTTTAGATTGTATGTTCATGGACTATCTAACTAAGCACTTTGTATTGAGCTTCAATGACTAGATCTCAGTTTACAGACAGGGTCCTCTTAACATTTTGTATTTGTCTATATATTGTACATTTTCCCCTAATTGTACAGCACTGCGGAATAGGTTGACACGCTATAAATATCAGTAATAAACACAGATCTGTTATTGTTTTTCAGCCTATAAGGAAATATGTTTCTTTACTTGCATTGCGGCCAATACTTCAGGATCAGAAAGTATTTCACTGACACCAGGCATCCCTGCCATTCCTCCCAAGCCACTAGGAAAACCTAAGAAATAAAAATATACTATATTTATAATATATAATAATAATGCACATCAAGAGCAATATAGTTTAACAAAGTAACATAGAAGTCACAGATTTGTGTAGCAGGTAGAAATGGGTAGCAGCTGTTTATCTGAAGGCATTGGTGAGTCTGTAACGGTGTCAGTAGCGCAGAGGGAAACTATACCCTTCTAACTATTTCAATCTCTTACTTAAATATGTTATTGTTCTGCAGCTCAGTCCCCCCTCTCCCTTGGGGAAAGGAGAAATGCTGCAGGAAGGAGGAGCAACTAATCATGACAAGGTTTTATGGCATTTGAGGAAGGTGGTAAGTCTGATTGCATTGGAACAGATCTTATTTTGAGATACTTTGTAGGTTCTAACATCCATTTATTTTTATTTTGCACTGGGCAATCAGATCACATAAAGCAAGATCTGAGTATTTGTTAAAAGGACAATCCATACCACAAACATATTTTACCTTGTTCCTTTAAAGCCTTATATACACACACATATATATATACACATACACACATAC
>OW240919.1:146425604-146506151 GCA_933207985.1 Pelobates cultripes
CTCTTCTCCAGGGGGGCCCAGGAACCGGCCACCTCAGGGCCCCCCGAGGCTGGCCCTGCTGACACCCGGCAGGCAGGCGGGAGGGCGAGCGAGGGAGCACTCTGCTCTGAGTGCTTCCTCTTCAGCTCCCTCGCGCACCGAATGGATACCGGAGCGGCGCGCGAGGGAGCTGAAGAGGAAGCACTCAGAGCAGAGTGCTCCCTCGCGCGCCGGCCACCCAGACAGCCAGCCCACCCAGTGACCGGCCGCCCAGGAGCCCAGCAGCACCACTGGACCCCAGGGAATCCCCCCAGCACTCTAAAAGGTAAGGAGGCTAGGGGGATTAAATTTAAAAAAAAAAATGTGTCTGTGTGTGTGTTAGTGTCTGTTATTGGGTGTGTGTCTGCTAGTGAGTGTGTTACTGAGTATGTTTGAGGTCTGTTATTGAGTGTGTGTTTGTCAGTGAAAGTGTATGTATGTCTGTCAGTAAATGTGTGTGTCTGTTAGCTAGTGTGTATGTGTCTTCAGCATTTACCTTGGCGCTGGGGATCCCTCTGTATCTCAGCTCCGAATGCACGTGTGGCAAAAGGTGCGCGCGCATTTAAACCGCCCATAGAAAAGCATTACTCAATGCTTTCCTATGGACGTTTAGTGTCTTCTCACTGTGATTTTCACAGTGAGAATCGTGGAAGCTCCTCTAGCGGCTGTCAATGAGACAGCCACCAGAGGCTGGATTAACACTCAGTGAAACATAGCCGTTTCTCTGAAACTGCTATGTTTTCAGCTGCAGGGTTAGAACTAGAGGGACCTGCACCCAGACCACTTCATTGAGCTGATGTGATCTGGGTGTCTGTAGTGAGACACACACACACACACACACACACACACACGGAAAATTAGGGGATTTACTGTTAGGGTAGCTAGGGGTCAACGGTAACAAAATAATAAATGAGGTTTTAACCCCTTAAGGACGGCGGGCTTTCTATGCCGTCCTTAAGGCGCTGGCTTTAACCCGTTAAGGACACATGACGTGTGACATGTCATGATTCCCTTTTATTTCAGAAGTTTGGTCCTTAAGAGGTTAAACGCCGGTGGGCAACATAGAACGTCCTTACCGCCCACATGGCCAATGCCATTCGCCCACAGCAGATCACTGTGGCTAATAACCGCAATCTGCAGTATGTGATAGCATTGACAGCCAGTCACTGTGATCACTGTTACAATGTAACATTGGCTGACACATTCCCTCTGCCACTCTCCTTCACCTCACTTTCATCTAAAGGAGAAAGGCAGAGAGATCATTGTGCGGCATACGCCATTCTGACAGGCAGTGATAGTGAAACTCTGCAAGACAGTGACACTATCACTGCCTTTGACATTGATCATCTAAGTGAGTCCTTTAATTGATGGTGGTCCACCACCAACTACAAGAGGAAGCTCAGAAAGTCCAATGCCGGACGGAAACGGGGTTGCCCTAAACATGATGGCCCCAGAAATAACACCGTTTACTGTTACACCTAGCATCACTGCAACAGTGTACGACTGCGAGACAATTCTTTTTTTTTTTTTTTTTACTCATGTCGGACGACATATTTGAGCTTATGGTTCAGCAAACAAATTTGTTTGCCATGCAGTATCTTTCTGCACATCTGGGGCCACATTATAGTCGAAGGAATATGTGCCGACCAACAGATGTTGCAGAGACAAAGTGGTTTTGGGCTGTAAGCCTAGTGATAGTAACCCTAGTATCAGGTCCTACTGGCACAAGCACCGCATCCTGGCCACCCCTCTTTTTCCTGAGGTTACGTAGAGGGATCCACTAACTGCAACTGCTGCTATTCCTAATACCACAGTGCAGAAGAATCGCAAGAACCCCTGGAAAGAGGTAGAAGCAGTAGAGGTTCCTCTTCAGCTCTTCGCCAGGATCAGTTGCTTGATCTTCACTTCACATGCGGTCTATAATGCACAACAAAAGTACAATGCGAGTGTCTGTGAGAGGTAGTACTGACCATCTGGAAAAGTCGAAGTGCAGACTGCAGAGTGTTAAGGATTAGATGAAGTCCCAAATTGCCAAAATCCCAATTTTTGGAAGTGTCAGACCGAATTTTTTGCTGATGCACATCCCTATTAACCCCCTTAAGGACGGCAGGCGTGCTCTGCCGCACTCGGGGACCCATAGCATGTCCCTTTCGTCCTTTCTACTTTCCTGGTTGGCAGCGATCGTGGTGTGGGGACTCACCTGGTGGCCCAGGGAGTCCCACTGCGTCTGTTTCGGCTCCCATGGCCAAGTGATCACAAGGTCCTAGCCTTCCATGTCAGTGCCAGCAGGGGGAGTGCCTGTAATGACAGGTACTCACCCTGCTGCTTGTAAAAAAAAAAAAAATTTAAACAGTTTAAAATCAAATTATATATACTTAGATCATATATATATATATATATATATATATATATATATATATATATATATATATATACACATACATACATACACACACACATACATACACACTGTCTAAGTGTATTTTAATTTTAATATCAAAATACACGTAATATGATATTGAATATACATACATAATCATTTATATAGAACATAAAATAAATATGTAATACGTAAAAAAAAAAATATACGTGGCTGTGTGAAGATCTAGAGTGGAATATGCAAAGCGTCTCTCCTCTGTCACATACCAGGGAATGCATGGGAAACGTATGTTTTCGTGTTATATCTACTCCAGTGGGTCTGCTCATTGTAGCAGGCTGGGGTCTGTCCTGGTTTTGCTCTCCTTTGTACTTTTACAGGTCAACTACTTCGCTGGGTACCGCTGCCGATTTTCTCACTCGAAATGCCATAGTGATCTGTGGCTTGTCTGTAGAGCCTTTAATACCCATGATTGCTATGAGGTTGTGGACATAGGGCAGGAGCCATGTGTTGTCTACCGTTTCGTGGACACCCCTGAGGTGCATGTTTTAATGCCTGTGTCTTGCCTTCAGTGTGGTCACTGTGCGTCTCAGTTGTTGTACCTGTGAGGTGAGCTCCTGTAGGCCACAGTCAGCAGCTCTGATTTTTCTGCCCCTGGAGGCCTCACGTGTTTCTAGGCCTTGGAACGTCCTGTGTAGCTCCTACACATCTGACTGGACTTTCTGAAGGTCTTCTCTCCAGACTTGCCTTAGCTCAACCAGGAGCCTCTTTATATCCCCCTTCGCCGAACTTACCTTTCTTTGATTCCTCTTCTCTCCCTCTGTCAGGATCTGCTCTTCATTTCTTCCTATCTGCTCTAGTTTTCTTTAAAACATAAGACAAAGTAGGGACTACTTGTGTTATGGAGGTTTCCTACGCCTGACCATCTCAGACCAGCAGAGGAGCAAAGTGCGCTTCATTTCCGGTGGTCAAAGAAATTTTCCCACAAGTCTTAGCTTTCCTCCCTGTTGCCGCGATGCATCCTGTCAGTATCCCCGAACAGGACGCCGGCAAAACTGCCGAATTGCATCCTAACAGACAGAGAACAGTTTCTCCATTCGTGTTAGAATGCAATTCGGAGTTTTCCACCTTTCTAAGTATTCACATTGAAATTTGCCAGATTGGTTTGCTGGGCCTATGTTGCATTTGAGAGAGTATAGCAGCCCAGGAATGAAAATGAACCCCATGGCATACCATTTGTAAAAGTAGACAACCCACGGTATTCAAAATGGGGTATGTCCAGTCTTTTGTAGTAGCCACAAACGCTTGCCAAAGTTAGCGTTTGTTTTTTTGCATTTTTTTTTTACACTAAAACTGCACTTTTACTGGTGATATCATCGCTGTGATAAGTTTTACTGTTTTAAACACTAATATTTCTGTTCAGCTAAGTCTTCTGAGTAAAACAATACACCCATGTACAGTTTTTATGGTATTTTTGAAAGTTACAGGGTCAAAATAGGGCTTGCCCAATTCAGCCTGCCAGCTTGGTTTGCTGGGTCTGTGTTGCCTTTGAGACTATATGGTAGCCCAGGATTGTGAAATAACCCCATCAAGGCATACCATTTTCAAATGTAGAAAACTCAGGGTACACTTACAATGAAATCATATATATGCATTATATATGTATAATATATTATACAATGCTTTCATTATTTTATAATATATTGTCAGTATATGTATATCGGCAGACATTTTGTGTTAAGACAGAAATAAAAAGTGTATACTGCCAGTCACTCTCAGAACAGAGGTGACTATTTTGTATTACAAGGCTAAGACAGACACAAGATCTCTCTCTCTATCACTATTTGAGTCTGAGCTAAGGAATGCGATTGAAGTAAACAAAGATAAAACCTGAAATAAGGCATAATGTCCAACAACAAAAGTGGGATGAAATGCTACGACTAACCCAGAGACAAATGTATACATAATTATATATACACACACCATCCACTTATAACTATTTTATATTCCTTATATAATTAGTATTATGTTAATAATATATAGACTATTCATGGATAAATATCAATGAAGAATCATTTATTTACTAATTACATTATTTACTAATGTTAGTGGAGTATAGATAATCTTAAACACAGTTTCACTCAAGAACACCAGACACCAATGACAGATAACACTAAGTAATTAATTTTACTTTCTAAAAAAACCAAAAACAACACTAACAGAACATTACTAGTTCCATTGTAAGAAAGAGGTGAAGAAGAGTTTAGACATGTCAGAAAGCTAGATTTAGAGGTACATGCCAGACACTAAGTCTGGAATAAGAGTGAAAAAGCCTTTGAAATTGGCAGGAATTTTGATTTACTGCAGCCATAAAGATAACCAACAATAAAAAGCATCACAAATTTCAGTTAACCCATTACACAAAGAGGTAAATGGACCCCCTGACAAGAAATTTTGGTGATGTAATTGTGCCATCTACAGACAAAAATCTAGAGGATAGTCTATAGGGAAGACACTCACACAGTTCCCTATTGGTCCTATCAACTAGTGACGCGCAGAGAGTTTTCCCCTTTAAAAAGTAAGGACAAAGGGAAGAGAGGAAGATTTGAACACTCTTTGAAACTTATTCTGACTCTCAAACTCTCTGGGACTTAGATATTGTGACTCTTGGACTGTACTCAAGAAACTCAACACGCTCTTGGACACACCTAATTCTTAGTATTTTCTTTTCCAACTGACTACTCCAGAACTATAACATTTTTTCAATTTTCTACAGTTCTCATACTTTCATTCAAAATTCCTGGGACATATCTACACATCTGATAGAAAATCTACAACCTAACTGGTGATTATGCTGGTTTTATTTAATTAAATTAAAATAATTTTTTTTTTACTAATAAAGATAACAATACATTAACAGTAAATTTGTCAAATACCAAATTTTTAGCCAGAGGTATTGCTCTGTTTTAAGATGAATCTATAAGTAAATCTTATTTAGGAAAGTTAAAATTCGGCAAACGTAAAATCTGGTAGAATTATTCTTATTGGTTGGTCCTAGGAATGGTCAAATGATCTGGTATGAACATTACTTTAATTGTAAAATTGCAATATAATAGGATATCTTGCCTATGAGGATTGTAGCCAGCAGTGGAAGAGTTAATTCAGTGTGATTTGACGGTCAGCCAAGGTTTTTATTTCTTTACGCTGCACTGCGGTGTACTTCTGGGAAGTTCTGTCTTCTCTGTGAATTTGTTTTTTAAGTATAGTGTCCCATCATAAATCTTATTGTTCAATTGCATACAACCGTTGCTTTTAGCAGTCTATGTTGTGAAACCATTGCCATATTGTATACTTATGTTATACCTAAATATTCACTGATTGTCACGCATGTTATATATATTATTTTTATAATTAATTTGTGATTACTGTGTGAAAAATCCTCTAATGAAACTTCCTCTAGGATCTAAGAATTAAAAATGGTGAGTAATTCTCAGCTTTATATTATCATTACAGTGATAAGATATCAATTTTGACATAAGTTATTACATTTTGATAATTTTTATGAAAATATTTTTAATATTTATCACCCCATAAATATCCTCACAATATTATACATATATATGTATAACTTTTTTTATTTTGTACTTTTTAACAGCCTGGGTGGCTGTCTGACAGCTGCTTGAGTGCTATAGCGGCAATTTGATCACTGCTTTAATGCTCTTTGGATTATTACATTCTCTTGGAGGAGGGGTCTTCTCATTGGGAGCTGGATCCAGGTGTTGGCCCAGGGTGGGAAGGGACGGCGGTGCTTATAGTACTCGGTAATACTAGGAAGCTTGATAGGCGGAGGTACCCAGTCGGGTATTCCACGATGCTTTGATATCGAGACATTGTGGAATACTTTTAGAGCGTCTGGAAGCGATCACGATCGCTTCGAGCGCTCATTTTGGCCGCATCGTTAATGACTGTTTTTTGGCTGTCCGTCCGTGGTCACTACAGGGCTATATTTGCCTGGGAGGGGGGACATTTCCTGCAGTCCCTGGTGATCAGGTGGGGAAGCCCTGGTAGCCTCAGTGGTGAGAGTGAACTCGAGTACCCTCAGGAGTGGATAGAGTTCATTCCTGCAAGATTTGGAGCTGCCATGGTAACCGTGGCAACGCTCCAAGCTCAAGAGGAGAACTCTACAGAGCTGCAAGTTAGAGCTCCCCCAAGTACTATCCCCTTTCCCTGCCGGCTGCCAGTATTTCACTGATAGCGGGCTGGTGAGGGAGATCTCTAATCTCCACCGGTCCTGCAGAGTCGGCAGGGGATAGGGAGGCACATTTCCTGTTGCTATCATCATAGCAACAGGAAAATATCTCGCAGCTCCCCTCTGTGCCGGGCACACAGTTTGGGAACCGCTGAGGTAGAGAAATTAACCCACACTAAGGTTCAAAATATGCCGTTTGAAATACCCCAAAGTGTTTTCTTTAATAAATGGTATGCCTTCAAGGGGTAGTTTAAACCCATCTAAAAAAATTTCACACTAAAAACCTGAAACGGTCAAGTCTTTTTTACTACAGCACTATAACCTCACAAAATAGTGTCTAGGTCATTAATTGTTTTACTCAGAAGATGTAACTGAGCATAATTTGGCAGAGTTTATGACAGTGGCACATATCAAATGTACAAAATACCCATAAAAAATGCAACATGTAAAAAAAAAAAAAAAAAAATTCTCATCACAAATTTTAATATAACAGCCAAAAAAACAAATAAGAGTCCTGCGCATCCAGTATAGGTGTGCACACCCAGGTGCTACCACAATTTAATATAAATTGATGAAAAAATAGCGGCAATTTAAGGCACAATATACGCCAGATGAGCCTGCTTTCTCAAATGGAAGGCCTTTGTGGGGTTAAACAGTCACATTGATAATGCTACAAAATCAGACATAGGCCCATCAAATCCATCTATGAAAATTCTAACTACAGAAACAGAAATAGACTGATCTCTTATATGGTATTGTAGCTTCACAGAATAGTGGCAAATGAATACGATTGGGGTATTGTTATACTCAGCAGATGTAGCTGAACACAGTATGAGGTGTTGTACAGGAATAGCACAAACCAGCTTTGCGAAATAAACTTTAAAAAAAAAAAACCTTGCTATATCTGTGTATGCCAAAAACTATTTTACTAAAATATTTAGCAGAGATTGGCGGTGCAATGACTACGTAAAAGGTGTCAAATAACCTTTGGTAAATAGCATGTGATGACTACTTTATAAAAATATATACTTTTGTGTGCCAATATTGTTTTCTGTGATGGCTTACAAGACAAACATATTAACTTCTAAAACTTTTTTATCCAAATCCATTTTTCAAAATGAACAAATTGATTTTATAGTAGAAGGCATTTTTAAATCCTCAATAACAATTATTTTTGGTTTAAGGATTCATACTTTTTACAAACTAGGGGGACGACAATGGGCACCAAGTTACGCAAATCTTTTATGGCGTATTGGGAAGCATTTATAAAGCCGTCCATTTTTGCGAACTTGGTGTCTTATTGCCGTTACATAGATGACATTTTTTTTAATCTGAAAAGAGACTTATCCAACCTACAAATTGTTTTATCCTATCTTAATAATAACGACTGGGGAATTATTTTAACCTCAACCCAAAATTGCAAAGAAATACATTTTTAGACAAAACTATTTTTATTGAAGACTCCAATATTTGCACAAAGAACTTCTTTAAAGGACCACTATAGGCACCCAGACCACTTCAGCTTAAAGGAACACTATAGTCACCTAAATTACTTTAGCTAAATAAAGCAGGTTTAGTGTATAGATCATTCCCCTGCAATTTCACTGCCCAATTCACTGTAATTTAGGAGTTAAATCACTTTGTTTCTGCAGCCCTAGCCACACCTCCCATGGCTATGATTGACAGAGCCTGCATGAAAAAACAAACAAAAAAAAACTGGTTTCACTTTCAAACAGATGTAATTTACCTTAAATAATTGTATCTCAATCTCTAAATTGAACTTTAATCACATACAGGAGGTTCTTGCAGGGTCTAGCAAGCTATTAACATAGCAGGGGATAAGAGAATCTTAATTAAACAGAACTTGCAATAAAGAAAGCCTAAATAGGGCTCTATTTACAGGAAGTGTTTATGGAAGGCTGTGCAAGTTACATGCAGGGAGGTGTGACTAGGGTTCATAAAAGGATTTAACTCCTAAATGGCAGAGGATTGAGCAGTGAGGCTGCAGGGGCATGTTCTATACACCAAAACTGCTTCATTAAACTAAAGTTGTTCAGGTGACTATAGTGTCCCTTTAATGAAGTGGTCTGGGTGCCAGGTCCAGCTAAGGTTAACCCTTTTTTTAAATTATATAAATATAGAAGTTTCAGAAACTGCTATGTTTATAATAGGGTTAATCCAGCCTCTAGTGGCTGTCTCTGATTTTCAGTGAGAAGACGCCAGCATCCATAAGAAAGCATTGTGAATGCTTTCCTATGGACTGGCTGAATGCGCGCGGCTCTTGCCGCGCATGTGCATTCAGCCGAAGAGGAGGAGAAAAGGGAGGAGAGCTCCCCGCCTGGCGCTGGAGAAAGATAAGTTTAACCCCTTCCTTCCCCCCCAGACCCGGTGGGAGGGGGCACCCTCAGGGCACTATAGTGCCAGGAAAACGAGTATGTTTTCCTGGCACTAGAGTGGTCCTTTAAAACTGTAGACGCAAACAACTATATTGAAAAGAAGAATGGCCACCATACCCCTTGGCTAGCAAACGCTCCCAAAATCCAGTTTTTAGGAATCAAAAGAAATTGCACAAAACAACAAGATTTTGTCATTTAGGCATCCAGAATTAAAACACAATTCATAGAGAAGGGATACGACGAGCAACAACTAAATAGAAGTATGGAAGAAGTAAAAAAATATTGAAAACAAAACAATTACTAACATAACTAAAAATAACAAAAAGCTGCCCTTCATTTGCAATTACAATGGTCAACAAAGTACGCAAGTACACCAATGCTGGCCTTTATTACAGGACGATCCAATCTTGAAAAATATATTACCTCCAAAACCACAAATAGTCTATAGAGGTAAAACCTTAAAGCACACAGAACAAAAGTAGCTTCAGAACGATGAATCCCAAAAACGTTTTACAAAAAAAATCATAGGATTTTACGGTTGCAGTACTTGCCACGCATGTAGAGAAACATGTAGTGAAAAAAATACATTAATTTGGAAGAATATATAAATAAAATATATAAAATCAAAGATCAACTGACGTGCTTTTTGAAAAACATATATCCTTTTAAATTCCCTTATATATCCATTAAAATTCTAATCTAATTTTTATTTTATATTCTTTATTTTTATTGTGCAGAGTAGAATAATAAAGCTCGCTTTGCCACAACAGCAAATGCAAGCGCATGTCAAACAAAAGGAACAAGTATAAGGCAGTTAGTAGAATCCGGCTAGTGTGTCCATGGTTATGAGCCTCGGTGGTTGTTACGACACGTACCGTCGGGTAGATGAAGCCGCCGTTTAGGCAATAATCCCCTTCTCCAGAAATGCAGTTTAAATCCAGCCGATCGACAAACTCCCGAACGAAGTCCACGAACACGGCAACTCCCGATCAGCCAAACAGTCGAACGCCTTCCACAGCTAGAAATAACGAAAGCGCTGTCCCAGTAATTCCCCCCACAAACGAGACCAAGCTCCGTCTTGAGGGTCAAATGAAGTCTGTTTAATGGGGGCTACCTGCCCGGTATTTATGCAGGTCTCCACAAGGTGGACACTCCCCGAGGGGACCTTGTGGAAGACTGTAAAACATATTGGACAGTAGCCAATCGCAGTGGCTTCAATAATAGCCCTTCCCATCTTGCCCATAATTCCGTCTTCTCTACCTCGGAGATAATTGGGAAGAAACCTAATTATCTCTCAAGGTAGAGACAATCGCCATCTTGAAATACAATAACAAAAATACATTAAAATACATAACGACAGAAATACCGAATGCATATGGTTCGTGTAACGTATCCCCAGACAGCCTGGATCTTAGGGCATGTTTTCACCGAATAGCGCTCAGATCCGATGTATCTAGTCGAATCGCCATGGAGTCAAAGTCTTTCACCAGTCCTTCGGTATACGAATGACTCCATGGGATGGCTGTCGGGGTGAAAGTCCATACGAATGAATAAAACTCCTGAACGACCGACATTCGCATGCCTTGTCGAAAAGGAAGGTAGGCAGCAGCTTTTCAGCGGTGTTCGGTAGTTTAAGTGTCCGTTTTTAGTTCCATACAGTTTGTACCGAACACCGCTCTGTGTTCGTATGTCCCAAAATGGCCGCTGCCTCGTGGTCGACATGCGAACGACGACCACCCGTACGAATGGAATGGAGAGGTGTCTGCGGTTAACCACAACGTTCTAATTGGGGCCAGGAGGTTAACCAGCAGCACACTCCTCTCCTGGGTGGTCGTTCGTTCGGTAGTTTCAATCGGTATTTTGCAAATTACACGAACGGGGGTATATGAACAGGCAATTCCGCGAACAAAGGGAAACAGACGAACCAACAATGCAGATGAATCTGTCACAGTGGTGTCTGGTAGAACAAGCATCATGGGCACAGGGGTATGCTAATTAGTTTGAAAAGACATGAAAATTACACAAAAGTAGACTGTTAGGGGTTCTCAGTATTTACCCCCCCCCCCCTATAGGGTAGAAGAATATGTGTAGCCCCACCTTGAGTTTGCAGATAAGGTACGATATTCTAATATCAAGGGGTGGGTGGCTTCCGTTATGGACCCTAGTAACTAAGGGCGCAGTATAGGCCTTATGCAACATAGGGGACTGTAAATTGTCGGATCAAGCTAATTAAGCATCCAATACCAGTCACATTAGTTTGTAAGGAGCCTAAAAGCTGGACATCCGCCTCGTCTCCCATCTCATCTTCAGTGCGAAAGGTGCAATTATATCCGGTGTGGGAAGTGTATTTTCCCCACCTCAACTCATTTCTTGAAGATGTGGTTGTGTCAGTCAGGTCGGGTGCCGATTCCCATCCTCACCAGGTGGTTGCCCATCTAGCATTAATACGTCTGAGAGATCTTATGATGGTTTATTAGTGTAGCCGTAAAGGGAAGAGAAGGATTAAGGTAAAAATTATAAGTAGATTGAGCATGACAAAGGATATAAAGAGTGGTGTAAATTGTAGGGGTGTTAGGGGTGGTGAGCGGGGGGCCTGCCCTTAGCCGTCTCTTTCCGCCAGGAATATGATCGAGGGTCTCCCCCTCTCAACATGCTTGCCATCTGTGCCGAACAGAAATGCCTGAATTGACTTAGCTGCCATTCTCTCCATCCATTGTTCTAGTGTCGAGGGTGCGATTAGCTTCAATAGTGTAAGTATCAAAGCATTGAGGAGGTGTGGGAGTATTGACTTATACTTACTGATTGGAAGTGTAGCGTAAAGTGCAAAAGTACCTGGTCAATGCCCAATGGTATATCTCCCAAGATTTCTGCGATCTTAGCTAGACCTCTTCCCAGGAGGGTAGTATCTGAGCGCAATCCCACCATTTATGTCTCACAATGCCTTTGGACATATTGCATCTACAACATGTTGCTAGTACCAAAGGAAAGAATCTGTGCAGAAGAGTTCGTGTCAGGACAGAAGGACAGTAGTTTATAGTTAACCTCTTGGTATCGGGAGCCTATAGAGCATTTGAAAGACTTTAGAAAGACTTGCGCATTAGAAAGACTTTTCTGTTAATTCTTCACAATGCCGTTTAAACGTAGACTTGTTAGTCAGCCCCCCTCCCACCAGGAGTTGTTGGTATAGTGCCGAAATTGCTTTTGCTAGATCACTTTGGCGATCATAGAGTTCCTCGAACCAGGTCAAGTCTCGGTGTAAGGCGGCGTGATTACAGATGTCGCAGTAGAATTGTGGCAGTTGGGCATAGTGAAACTTTTGCATCAGTGACGGGGTGGCATCTCCGATGAGCTCATCTAGTGTCTTCAATTTAGAGTTCCCCAAGACCGTCCTTAGCTGTATAAAGTCTGTCCCCCTGATGCAAGCCCTTGCCTTATATGGCAAACCCCCACCCAGCATCCGGTTGTGTGTTAGAGGTATAAGAACTCGGCATAGGGGATAAGTGCTCTTCACCGTGGATCTTCACCCACGTCTGTAGTGTTTGGGGTTTTTGATCTTCCAGCAGTGTGGCTTTACAAGAGTTCCATACCACTGCATGTAAAGCCAATTCAGCGATCCCCTTTTTCAATGTAACCCACTGTCTTTGAGTCAGTGCGACATGCCAGTATAGTATCCGTTGCAGAACCGTTGCTCGGTGGTATTTGCGGAGATCATCGAATCAAGAGATGACACCATTCCTTTGTATGTTACGGAGTAGTGGCTCTAAGGTATTTCAAGATTTCTCGGCCTACACAATGATGCGTCGCAGGGAGTTCCAGCCTTTTACATCTGAATTAAGGCAGAGAGGGATACGTTATAGGTGGGGATTTCCTGTGAAGGTACTCTCCCGTATGGATGGCCGGAACTATACAGTTACATCACAAGAGGAGGGTATGGAATTTCTTAACTCCATCAATAGACGTCCAGCACAATCACATGTGCTTTCACCCTCAACTCCAGTGTGTGCACACAAGAGGAGCAAGGCGGATGACACCTGAGACCCACCCTGCTTTTGTTTCATTCTTTTACAGCTCCAACTGAAGTATTGTCGGTTTTGGATTATCAATCACAAGCTGCTAGATTCCTTTCTTTCAGATGGTTTTGTCCTTATCTTATACTAACATTGATTTTTGCTTTTAATTTTTCTGTTTTTTCCTACCTGGATCTAAAAGAACTGTATCTTTTGAGACATACCACTGATCCCTACTCAAGTCCTGAGATAAGCAGGGATAGCTGAGAAATTTTTGTTTTGTTCCCACATTAATGTGATATACCTGTAAAGCAGACAAGCTTTGCTACTTTTATGTTTTCTCCCAAAACTATATTAGATAAGCGTTAAGATACTCCCAACTTAAAGGAGTGAAATCGCCGATTAGGTGATCTTTCCCCTTGGAGACACAGGCTCTGCTGCTGTGGACCGCCAAACTCCCGAACAAAGAATCAACCGAACTCCTCCTCTCCTAGAATAGGCAAATATAATATAGCATAAATATAGCTCCGTCTTGAGGGTAAAACAGGAATCTGCTTTAATGAGGGCTGCCTGCCTGGTATTTATGCATGTCTCCCACCTGGTGGACACTCCCCTAGGGGACCAGATGGGAGACTAGGACAGTGTACAGTAGCCAATCACAGTGGCTCAGCTATCAACACTCCCCTTTGCACAAGTAAATCCCTCCTCTCTATCCTGAAGATAATTGGGAAGAAATCCAATTATCTCCAGGGATAGAGGCAAATCGCCATTTTACATATTATAATAAAAACACATAAAAATCAATAATTATAAAACTACTGAATGTTTTTAGTTTGTGCAACATATCCCCAGATAGCCTTAGTCTGAGTGCACATAACTACCGAATAGCGCTCAGACCCAATGAACACCGTTCAATTGCCATGGAGTCAAAGCCTTTCACATTGCTCTTTCGGTATACGATTGACTATCTGGGTTAAGTCCAGTCGTGTAATAAAACTCCCGAACAGACCAGTGTTCGCATGCCCGTGGATAAGAAGGGTGGTCGGCAGATTCAGCGGTGTTCGATAGAAAAAGTGTCAGTTTTTAGTTCCATAGTTTGAGTGCCGAACGCCGCTGTGCATTTGCCTGTTTAAAATGGCCGCCGCCTCGTGGTCGACATGCGAACGACGACCACCCTGCATACGGTTCTAATCAAGGGGTGTCTGCGGTTAACCACAACGTTCTAATTGAGGCCAATAGATTAACCAGCAGCACACTTCTCCTCTGGGTGGCCGTCTGTTCGGTAGTTTTATTCGATGTACGGGCAGGTAATTCCCCGAAAGTATAGCAATTAGGCGAACCAGCAGAAAGAACTTAGACAGATGGATCTGTCATACGGCTCCTTCCTTGTGGGACACTCCGGCAGACCCTTTGGCGGGTCAACTTGGGGATGACCGGACTAGGAGGTGGTAGGGATGTCAGTTTGCCGGGACAATCCATAAGCATTCCCGTTCTGCTTACCGGGTCAGTAGCTGATAGTGAAGTTATAAGGTTGGAGAGCTAAACTCCACCGCAGCAGTCAACCATTGTCTCCTGAGACCCGGTTAAGCCAAACAAGGGGATTGTGGTCCGTTATAAAAGGGAGAATTCCTGCCCGTATAAATAGGGGCTCAACCAGGGCTAAACACTCCTTCTCCACTGCCGCATAGCTGACTTCCCGAGGTAGTAACTTTCTGCTGAGATATGCGACAGTGTGTTCTCCTCCGTCTTCCCCGACCTGGCTCAGCACAGCCCCCAGTCCATACATGGAAGCATCTGTATGGACGAGAAAACGTTTGTTAGGTACTGGGGCAGCCAGGACAGGGGCATTCACAAGAGCCTGCTTCAGGGCCTGAAACGCGGCTTCACAAGCTGGAGACCATAGGACCTGCTTAGGTAAATTCTTCTTAGACAGGGGCTTGGCGATGGTGCTTTAGTCAGGGACAAAACGTTGGTAGTACCCTTCCGTCCCAAGAAGGGTAGCACTTGGGTCTTAGTGATAGGTGTGGGCCAGTTAGCCACTGCCTCTAACTTGGCTGGCTCCGGTCTCTGGCTCCCACACCCCACTCTGTGACCCAGGTACTGCACTTCAGCCATACCTAGATGGCACTTCTCTGGCTTCAATGTCAGGCCAGTGGCCGGAATCTTATCCAGCACTACCCCTACATGGACCAGGTGTTCCTCCCACGACCCACTGTAGATCGCAATGTCACCCAGGTATGCACAAGCAAATTCCTGGAAGCCATCGAGGAGTCTATCCACCATACGCTGGAAGGTAGCCGGGGCATTTTTCATCCCAAAAGGCATGACCGTAAATTGGTACAGGCCAAACGGGGTGACAAATGCCGACTTGGGGATAGCATCCTCGGCCAGGGGAATCTGCCAATAGCCCTTACACAGGTCTATGGTGGTCAGATAGCGTCCCCTGGCAATACGGTCTAAGAATTCGTCTACCAGGGGCATCGGGTAAGCGTCAGTGGTGGTCCACTCGTTGAGTCGTCTGTAGTCCACACAGAACCGGGTGGTCCCATCTTTCTTGGGCACCAGAACTACAGGCGAGGCCCAAGGGCTATCGGAGTGTTCGATGACCCCAAGCTGGTTCATCTCCTGCATCTCCTTCCGCATTCCTTCTCTGACTGCTTCAGGGATACGGTTGGGGGGCTGTCGTAGAGGTGTCTGTCCAGAAGTCTCTACCTTATGTACAGCGAGGGTAGTGTAGCCGGGCTCATGGGAGAACGTCGCCTGCTTCTCCCACAGCAGCTGCTTTGCCTGTACCTTCTATGTGTGGTTTAAACGGTCCCCTAGCTGCACAAGGCTAGTAAGGTCAGTCTGGGGGTCCCTTTCTAACAAAATCAGGAAGAGGTAAGTTCTCCGGGTCATCTGCAACAGGGCACACACTGCAGCGACATCCTCTGGTCTCTCTTGAAACCTCTGGATCCTTTCATCTGCACAGCTGGCTATAATATAGGTAGTATCACATACCTGAGCTACTACTTTATACGGGCCCTTCACAGGCTTGAGCACCAACACTTTTTGCCCAACCTGGAAGATCCGCTGCCGGACACCCTGATCGTACCACCTCTTCTGTCTCCCCTGGGCTGCCTCGAGATTCTCTCTTACCATCAGAGACAGTTTCTCCATGTGGTCCTGGAGTTCCAGGACATATGGCACTATGGGGGTCCCCTCCTGCGTTGTCTTCTCCCTCCCAGTGGCCTCTAATGAGATCTAGGGGTCCGGGGACCCTTCTCCCACAGAGAAACTCAAAGGGAGAGAACCCAGTAGATTCCTGGGGCACCTCACTGTAGGAAAATAACAGATGAGGCAGGAACCTCTCCCAGTCTCTGCAAGTCTCAGTAAAGGTATTCAGCAGTCTCAGTAAAGGTATTCAGCAGTCTTGAGGGTGCCATTAAAGTGCTCGCAGAGACCGTTAGTCTGTGGGTGATAAGGTGAGCTAAGCAGCGGTTTGATGCCGCACACCTTCCACAGCTCCCCTGGTCGGAGAGGATCTCCTTAGGGAACCCGACCCTGGTCAAACTCTTAACCAGGGCATCAGCTACTGTCTCTGCGTCTATATTAGACAGAGCTACTGCCTCTGGATAACGCGTGGCATAGTCCACCACGGTGAGAATATACCTCTTACCGGATGGACTAGCCCTGGCCAGTGGACCCACAATGTCATCGGCTATGCGGGAAAAGGGTTCCCCAATAATAGGCATGGACATAAGTTTAGCTTTTGGGTGGTTCACCGCTTTCCTACCCGTTGACATGTGTCACACGTACTACAGTATACCCACACAGCCTGATTAAAATTGGGCCAAAAGAAATTCTGGGTGATCCTATGGGCTGTGCGGCGAGACCCTAGATGTCCAGCTAACGGCACATCATGCCCGATCCGCAGAATCTCCTGCCGGTATCTCGCAGGCACTACCAGCTGCCGATTCTGCGAAGGGGCAGCACTTTTCTGGGAAGGTTTAGGGATTCTATACAACCTGTCCCCACCCACTTATACCGTTCCCCATCTACTCCTTCCTCTCTAGCGTCTGCCCTAGCCCTATACTTCTGTAGAGTCGGGTCCGCACGGGTTTCCCTCCTAAACCTCCTCTGGGGTATCCTAGGGTACAATTCGGGAGAGAGAGTCTTACCTGGGTCTCAGCAGCAGGCGGGCCGGCTCTGGTAGCACGGGTCTGGGCAAGTGTAGTAGTCACAGGGTTAACATCAGCGGGACCCATCGGAGCATAGGCAGAAACAAAGGGGGCCAAGTCGTTCCCAAGGAGGACATCAGCGGGCAAATACTTCATAACCCCCACAACGTGTCTAACGCCCACTCCCCAATCCAAGTGTACCCGGCAACAGGCCGGCGTAACAGCGACCCCTGCTACCCTCACTGCCACAGTGTCTCCGGTGTGCTGGTGTTCCGAGACAGAGTCATAGTAGCACCAGTATCTCGCAGACCGCTGACTTCTCTTCCATTCAGTTTGACAGTTTGCCGGTGCTGCTGCCGGTTGTCCTGGTGGGCGGCTTGGATGGGGTCTGCCTCGTGTAGGATGCCCCAAAATTCCTCCTGCTCGATACAGTGAGCAGCAGGCTGAGGGTGGCGTTGATTCCAATTTGGGGAGTGATCCGACTATAAATTGAACAAATCCAAAACCCAGGCCCTCCCACTTCATATGACTAAATCCGATATAGTCACCCTAAAGTCAATCTATCCAATTGATTGGAGAAGTGAATATTTAGAGTATCTAAGCATTAACCTATGTAAAAACTTGTCTAATATGCATGCCCAAAATGTAAAGAAAGTATGGCCGGACTTACAAAGAGAGAAGGAGAGATGGTGCGGGATGGAACTCTCATGGCTAGGGAGAATTGCGTCTATTAATAGGTCCATTCTTCCGAAAATGTTATATTACTTTAGGACTATACCTCTTGCATCCCACTATCCTTTTTTAATAAAATGCATTCAGTTATGTTAAAGTTCATCTGAAATAACAAGTCCAGCAGAATCAAGCTTACTTCCCTGTACCACCATAAATCCCATGGAGGTATTGGAGTGCCAAATATTTGGAAATACTATTTTGCCACGAATGCTGCAGTGGTCGTTAGCTTCAATAGTCAAGTAAATAGATGGATGGAAATAGAGGAAGCTAAAATTCTCCCATTCCAACTTAAAGAATTACCCTGGTTGAGTCCTGAAAGTAGGCCTGGAGTCGCTAAATTATTTGTATCGACTAAAACTACCCTTAGAGCCTGGGATATAGTATTTAAAAACCAATCGCCAGTCAGTGAAACTGTATAGGGCTATGCCGATTGAACTACTGAAACACTATATGTCCTCTTTGGACTCAGATCTGTTGAAGAAATACCACTTGAACAATATGGATAGTTTTTTTCACGGCAATACTATTTTATCATACGAAAAATTACAATTTAAACATAGATTGATGAATGACTGCAAGGAAGAATGCATGTTGGTTATTGAGAAACTGAAAGAACTATATAATATACCAGACACCGACAAAAATGACAAAGAGTTAGAAGTATCACCACTGGAAAAAAAATTTGCACGTGCACAATATCAATGTGTTATTTACTACATAATACCAAAGCTAAACTTAAGCACATGCTATCTTGGGAGGCGGAGCTGGGCACCCAATATGAGTTAGAGGATTGGTTTAGTTTATTAAAATCATTAAAGGGAATATCTTTTTGCTCTGACCATTATGAAAATCATTTTAAAATTTTGTATCGATGTTACTTAGCTCCGTTCAGACTACACAACATGAACAATATGTATTCTGACCGGTGTTGAAGAGATTGTGGCGGTTTGGGAAATATGGCCCAAAAATAACCAAATACTGGAAAATAATTTATGACCTAATCATTAAGGTAGATAGAAACATTGGTGCTTTCACATCTGAGCTTGCTTTATTCACGAAATTCCCTGAGTCTGTCAGCAGAATTAACAAAATAATAATAGGCCACATTAGCTGCCACCTCTTGTTTGCCTGTGTACTGGAAATCTAAAGATATGCCATCACTTAGAGAAGTACTGAACCTACTCCTAAAAAATAAATCACACGAACTATCACACAGAAGTAACTCGCACCTCTTTGCACAATTGAAGTATTATTGGGATATGTGGGAAGACGAAATTAAAAAAGCCTATAATCTGTAACAATTTGTCCTATTGTTGCAATGTATCACTCAAATTGTATGCCTTATATATTGCTATATTAATCGTCACATTTATCTCCCCTTCCCAACCTTTATTACAATGTTTTTACAATTTGTTGTAATCTTGCAAAAAAAATGCTTTTCAATAAAAACTATTTGAAAAGAAGTGTGATAACGTCAATGCTGCGTGATGAAAGAATGCTGCTAGCAAATCAGATGATCTAAAATATACAAGGATGCGTATGTTTACCACCTAATTTAACTTCATGAAGGACACAATATAAACAGGACGTCAGATTGATTTATTATGCACCTTGATGAAGGACAGGTAGGTCAAAACACGTTGGTCTCTGTGTGTGGTGGACATTTAATTTGATTTTATGCGTGATATTTTAAACTTTTCTGCACTTTAGTATTTTGATTAAACCATTTTACTACCTCTATATTTGGAAGAGTGAAATAATACCTACAAAGCCTATAGAGAGTCTGCTACATGTGGCTCTGAATATTGCGAGTTGCCAATTCTCACCTGTTCTTAATCATATATTTCTATTTACAGTATAATGCTATGGACTGTTTTTATGTTTATAGGTTTACAGAGCACCGCAATTGTGGAACGACCTCCCGCACAATTTAAAATCTTCCCTAAGCCTTTAGTCCTCTACATACCTCAAAACAGAATGCATCTGTCATGGTTGATTATATATTTCCTGCCTGTTCTATGTTAAATTTTGTATTTATTGTGTATTAATATATTGTTTTTGTATTTTATTGTACCCTAATTGTAACAATGATTTGTGGACCCAGGACATACTTGAAAACTAGAGAAATCTCAAAGTATCTTTCCTGGTAAAATATTTGATAAATAAATAAGATTTCTCCATATACACCAAAAGATCAAGAGTGAATAAGTATCATTTATTTGTTTTATTCAGTTGTTTTGGGTGTTAAAACTGCGTCCCCATCTTGGTTTGTTAATACAAATATACAGATGTCACGAACTTCAGAGTTTGAGATCTTAAGTTGGTGAAGGGAAAAGAAAGAAATACTGATCAATCTGGTAGTGGTGGCATAATTGTTGTTTGAAATGTTGAATATTAAAAGGCCCTTGTTACTTTAGGGAAACCTGCCTGAAAAAAATGCATGTGTGCAAATTAATGGGGGAAAGAACAGGCTAACCTTTTGGCACTACATCTCCTCTTGATGCGTTGCGAGCATTATTTCTGTACGAACATTAATGGGAAATGTAGTCCACCATAGACAGAGGTTTGGTAGGAAAGGTTTGCTGCTTGTTTAAAATCTCAAAACTAAATACATACCTGGAAAATCTGAACGAGGTCTAGATTCTTCTTCCTATAATGTAGAAAATAGAAAATCAGTTCAAAGATGGACGTTTTTTGTTTTAAATACAAAATATCAAAATATGCAGAGTATCATTAAGATATGAATAGAGTTAAAATTCCAAAGACGCCAGAATGTTTCCTCTTACATATGTTTCCAAACCCACTCAAGGAAGACGAATGATACGTAATTACACATTGTCTTATAGCAGCAAAAATAGCAATTGCATATAAATGGAAACAACCACAATGTCCCACCTTGTTAGAGGTTATATTGCGAATCGAATCCACAAGTAAATATGAACAAATGGTTAGTCCTCTTCAAAGCATAGAGGGCATATACAATACACAATGTATGTCAACCACAAGTCAAATCTTAGGCATGTGGAATGTGACTAGGAAAATGTGGAAGCTTTATGGGTAGATATCTGCTTGGGGCAAACAAAGGGAAATCAATTATTGGTTGGGATATGTTATAAACCACCTAATGTAAATATTAATGAAGAAGAACAGCTGTTAGAGCAAATTGGAAAAGCTGCAAATCGGGGTAACTTTAATTATCGGAGATTTTAATTACCCGGACATAAATTGGGACAGGGGGACTAGTACTTCAGCAAGGGGAATCAGGTTTTTGAATGTGTTAAATGACACCTTTATGTCACAACTGGTCCAAGCACCAACTAGAAAGGATGCTTGTCTGGATCTCGTTATAACAAACAATGTTGATCTTTTGACAAACATTCAAGTAGAGGAGCATTTGAGAAATAGTGATCACAATATGATAATTTTTGAAATAATCTCAAAAAAAGCAAAAGCATGTGGGGTGTACTAAAACGTATAATTTAAAAAAAAAGCTAATTTCAATAAGATTAGGACAGCTCTACAACATATCGACTGGCATAAACTCCTTAGTGGAAAAAACACTGAGGATAAATGGAAACTATACAAAAAAATATCAGAAAGGTACATTTCTCAGTATGTACCACTAGGTAATAAATATAAAGGAAACAAATTAAAACCAATATGGCTTAGTAGAGAAGTAAAACAAGAAATTAAAAATAAGAAAAAGGCATTTAAAGCATTTAAAATCAGACAACTCAAAGGCATCCTATTTAAGATATAAGGAAGCCAATAATGCTTGCAAAAAAAGCAATTAAAATGGCTAAACTAGAAAATGAGAAATTGATAGCCAAAGAATGCAAGAATGGTCTGTTAGTTAATGAAGACCAGGAAAAGGCAGAAATGTTAAATAACTTTCTTCAGTATATATTAATGAGGATCCTATGGCAAAATATTTGCAAATGATTGCTGCAAAAAAGTTGCAGATAACTTATGATTGGATAACTCGAGACAAGGTGCTACAGGTATTAAAGAAAATTAATAAAGCCCCGGGGCCTGACGGTATTCACCCACGAGTACTTAAGGAGCTAAGTAGGGAAATAATTCAACCTCTGTATTTAATTTTTCAAGATTCTTTTGTTTCAGATTTTGTACTGGAGGATTGGAGGAATGCAGATGTGGTTCCTATATTCAAAAAGGGTTCAAAATCCTTTGCCTGGAAATTATAGACCTGTGAGCTTAACTTCTCTGACTGGTAAAATATTTGAAGGGCTATTAAGGGATAATATTCAGGAATTCATTGGGAAGAACTTTGTTTTTAGCAATAATCAGCATGGTTTTATGAAACATGGGTCATGTCAAACTAACCTAATTGCATTCTATGAAGAAATAGAAGTATAGATCAGGGTGTTGCAGTGGATGTGATCTACTTGGATTTTGTCAAGGCATTTGATACGGTTCCTCACAATAGGTTAGTCTTCAAACTACAATAAATTGGTCTAGATGAATATTCTTGTTCTTGGGTTGAACATTTGCTTAAGGACAGAGCCAATATAAAAGAAACAAATTAAAACCAATGTGGCTTAGTAGAGAAATTTACCATTAATGACAAGTTGTCATTAATGGTAAATTTTCAGGCTGGACAAAAGTGGTAAGTGGTGTCCCTCAGGGTTCTGTTTTGGGACCGCTCCTTTTTAACATATTGATAAATGATCTTGAAATGGGCACTGAAAGCCGTGTTTCGGTGTTTGCAGATGACACAAAAATGTGAGCAGGATATTGCTTTGCTGCAGAGGGATTTGGAGAGATTGGGCACTAAAATGGCAGATGAAATTTAACGTACAGAAATGCAAAGTTATGCACTTCGGGGGCAAGAATGCACAATTACACCCTAAATGGTCGTGAACTAGGGATAACCACACACGAGAAGGATTTGGGAATTGTTATAGACAACAGATTAGGCAGCAATATTCAATGTCAATCTGCAGTTGCTAAGGCCAGTAAGATTTTGTCATGTATAAATAGGTGCAGAAATTTTTGGGATGAAAATATAATTTTGCCTCTTTATAAATCGCTAGTAAGACCACACCTTGAATATGCTGTGCAATTTTGGGCACCTGTTCTAAAGAAGGATATCACGGCACTAGAAAAAGTGCAGAGACGAGCTACAAAATTGATAAAAGGAATGGAACATTTTAGTTACGAAGAAAGGTTAAACTTAAATCTTTTTAGTTTGGAAAAACAGCGCCTCAGAGGGGATATGATAACATTATACAAATATATTCAGGGCCTATACAAACCATTATCTGGAAGTCCATTTATAAACACGGCTATACATAGGACACGAGGTCACGCATTTAGGCTCGAAGAAAGGAGATTTCATTTAAGGCAAAGAAAAGTTTTTTTACAGTAAGAATATTAAGGATATGGAATTCTTGCCTGAAAAGGGTGTTTTATTAGAGTCCATACAGATGTTTAAATTAAAATTGGATAAATACTTGCAAAAACATAACACAATGATATAACTTCTAATTATAGGAGACATCTGACGGCTATTTTGGGGTCAAGAAGAAATTTCTTCCTAGTTTGTTGCAAAATTGGAAGCGCTACAGACTAGGTTTTTTGCCTTCTTTTGGATCAACAGCAAAAACATATGTGAGGAAGGCTGAACTTGATGGACGCAAGTCTCTTTTCAGCTATGTAACACCCTTGGCTAAATTCAAATAGGTTAATAAACAGAAAAGTAAAGATTTATAGCTATAATTTAAGATTCTTTAAGCTTTGGTGTATACTCTATTGCATACCTCAGAAATATGTAAAAATACCTATTGAATATTTTGAAATATTTTCCAATGTGATAATGGTAAACTGCATTTGATGTAGCTCCACAGAGCAAATTTATTTATTCCTTTCCCTTCTCTTTTTTTCTGTATCCCCGAATGACGGACGCCGAATGACGGACCAGATCCGTCATGTGGTAAAGTTAACCACAGATCGCTGCAATCGCAGGGTTTACACCCGATGGCGCTGCCCCTGCAGCAGTGATCGCTTGGACAGGTTGTCAGAGCAAGCACATGTGCTGCAGGGACTCACGATCTGCCTCCCTGCTCTTCTGCGGTCAGTGAAGTGCAGGGAAACTGATCACTGATGAACTTCTCCCGGTTAAAAAAATAAAGTTAAGTGAAATCCCACTTTTCCCCTGCTTTAATAAAATTAATCCCTTTCCTGCCAACTGATCACTGACTACAGTGATCAATTGGCAGGGTATACATTTTACTGTGATCTGATTTTTTTGAACCCCCAGGGGTTAAATTTATATATATTATATATATTAAAATGATATATTTAGCTAGCTGGGGGTGGGTGGGTGGATGGAAGTTAGGGGAGAATTTGGTGTTAGGCTAGCTAAGTGTTAACATTAAAAAAAAAAGTCTTAAAAAGTTAAACGTTTTTAACGTTTTAAAAAAGTTTAATAAATCCCACCCCAACTTACCCAGTCCTAATACAAATTAACCCCATTCCCTGCCAGTTGATTACTATCTACAGTGACCAAATACATATCACAGTATTATACTGTGATCCATTTTTTTTTTTAACCCACAGGGGATCAATTAATGATTTTAATATTTTAAAAATGATATACTTTGCTAGCTGGGGTGGGTGGGAATCAGGGCCGCCAACAGACATTTTGGGGCCCCTAACTCAACTTTAGGGTCTGGGCCCCGCCTCCAAATACTGCCCACAGGAATACACACACAGACACAAATACATACTAACAGACACACACCCATAGACATATATGCATGCATGCAGACATACACCCATAGACATATATGCATGCATACAGACATACATCCATAGACCTATATGCATGCATACAGACATACATCCATAGACCTATATGCATGCATACAGACATACATCCATAGACATATATGCATGCATACAGACATACATCCATAGACATATATGCATGCATATAGACATATATACATAGACATACAGACAGACATACAGACACACACATGCATACAGACACACACAAATACAGCTCATTTTCCAGTCGGCGCAGCTCCCTCTTCGCTGCCTGGCTCTCCGTCTTCACCTTCCTCCCAGCAGCACTTGCGGCTGCTCCCTTTTTTTTTTTTTTTAAAAGGGGCCCGGTTGCGCTATACCACGGCCACAGCACTGACCGGGCCCCTGAAGACATAGGGCCCACCCGATGTTTTAAGAAAGTTTAGGAACATTTAAAAAAAAATAAGCAAAATAAAAGTTTAAAAACTAGTTTTAAAAGGTAAAAAAAAGACATTTAAAGATGCTCATTACTACTACACCTTGAACAAACTAGAGAAAACATAATCCCATGCTAAGGTTCAAAATATGCCTTTTGAATTAACCCAGGGTGTATTCTTTAATAAATAGTATGTGTTTGTGGGAATATTTCAATAACCAACCAGCTAAAATACTCTAAAATGGTGCTCTATGTATAAAAATATAATAAACCAGGAGTAAAAGTAGTCAAAATGTATTCACACTTTTCTGAGCAGATAACTTGCTCAGTATAATCCGCGTAGGTAGTATAATCCCCACCTGGGATTCTTGGTGAGGTCCTAACTAGGAAAATAAAATCCAGGATGCCAGGTAATAAAAGGAAAAAAAATGGGCAACAATCTTTATTAAAATAGAAAAATTGTAGTAAAAATAATCCACAATGGGCTTTCTCAAGCAAATAATAATTTGCTATTTTTATAGCGCTTTTCTCGACTAATTATGTCCCCCAGTGGTAGCAAGTAAATTGCTAACAGCATGGGAGACAAGATGGATCCTTGAGGAACGTCGCAGACCAGTTCTGTTGGTGCTTTGGAGCTTGATCCGGATGTTACTCTCTGTGATCTACCAGTGAGGAAAGAATTAAACCAGTTAAGAACTGTGCTTCCTAGACCACAGATGTGCTGCAGGCGCTCTATTAAAGTCCTGTGGTCAATGGTGTCAAATGCAGCTGAGAGATACAAGAGGATTAGGATGGTGTAATCCCCTTTGTCTCCAGCCATAAGGAGATTGTAACGGATCGACTGGGTACCCAACTGGGTACCTCCGTTAAAGGATGCTCCTAGCGTTTCCTGAGGACTCCAAGCACTCTGGCAGACACCACAATCACCGAACCGGAGAAGCATAAGAGTACTTTTAAGCATATGAATGTTGTATACAGCCGAATAGCAGTCAAACTGGAGCATACAATAAATCCTCCCCCAATAATGAGACGACACTTCACTTTGAGGGTTAAGCAGGAACTCCACTGTAACGGCCACACACTGGCTTTTATGCAAGTCCCCATGCAAGGGGACATCCCACAGGGTGGGACACAGTACAACCAATCATTTACAGGAGAACCGTAAAACACACCCAGCACAAACATACATCCCTCTCCTCTGCCTGTGATATAATTACTGAACACAATGGGTTAATGTAATTTATCACAGGCAGGAAAAATACATGTTTTATACATACACTGTAACTTTAAAAATATGCATCATATTCAGAATCAGCATACTTTAAATATAAACATAACCAAAATTCAGCCAATTCCATCCAGGGGTTAAAAAGTTATGGGAAAGTCCTATTTGACCAAAGGAAGCATGGCTTTTCTGCCCAAAACCAGTTCCACAGAATCTTCTATCCTGGAGATAATTGGGAAGTAGTCCAATTATCTCCAAGGACAGAGGCAAAACTCCATTAGCCACATGGCAGACAAAGGACAATAAAAGACATAAAAATACATACTGTTACATTTATCACATAGAACATACACATTCTACCTATCCCCAGATAGCTTAGATCTGAGCGCACATTATTACTGGATGGTGCTCAGATCACATTCATACAGTTCAATCGCCATGGAGCCAAAGTCTTTCAGTATACGGCTGGGCTCCATGGCATAGCTATCTGGGGTAGCATGGCTTTAACAGTCCGCAGAAAGGCACGAATAAACCTTTCTGCAGGTAAAATAAAAGTTTAAAATGCAGGACCATAGTCTAAAGGGAGCAGGCGAGCAACCAGGCCTCTCCAGTGGCGAGGTTGGTTACGCCACAGAGATCATTTAGCACTCGGACTAACGCTGTGGAAGTAACTGAAACCTGACTGGAAAGGATCAAAGATGTTCACGCTTGATAGATGGGCCTCCAGTTAAGTTGCCACTACCTTTTCAATTATTTTCTGGTTGGTCTATAATAAGCCATGCAGTCTGGGTATAATAAAAGTTTCTTAAGGATTGATTTTACCGCAGCTTCTTTTAGATCTGGGAAGTTTTCATTTTTATTTTTTTTCCAATATATAATTTTTATTGGTTTTATGCATGTAAGAGAGAACATTAGGGAAGACAATTAGAAAAATAAAAGTACAAATCACAAGAGTTATCTGACATATTTGCGAGAGATTAAGTTTTTGAAGAATAATGGACAATGCTGAGCGAAACAAAGGTATTGTCGTATCAACCATATACGTGCAATGATTCTGTACGATTTCCTTTGAATACATAGAATCATATAGCAGAGAGCAAAGTATCTATTATTTGTACAAGATGTGTGGCTGTTTGCGGCAAATATGACATAATTGCTCCTTATACCTCAATACATGTTTGGTATAGTATTAGTTTTATTTAATGATTTGCATTTTATATGAGCTCATTCAGTGACTGTTACCTTTATATAAAATTAAGTTTAAACGCAGTTTAGAGCAACATTGGAAATCTCCAGTAATAAACCTTGGGGTATGAACCTGGATTATCTTTCAAGCCTTATTGCTGCATAATATGTGAAGATAGAGGGAGAGAAGGAAGAAGAAAAAAAAGAAAAGAAAAAAAAAGTGGGGGCGGGGGGAACAACACTTGGTGCGGTGGGAAAATTCCTGTAATATGAACTTTATATATTGGGAGGTTTTGTTAATATGGAATGGCTTTAACTTGTTTGGCTATATAGTTGGTTGGATAAAAAGGGTTCCCAGTTTTACCATGTGTCTAAGAATTTTGACATCTTACCACCTTTAGCCCATTCTTTTTCGTGGTGGTATGTGGAATTGACTCTGCGGAGCACCTCCTGTAAAGTGGGACATGTGTTACTTTTCCTATGAGCAGCAATACAAATTTTTACTGCCAAAAGAATGTCGAGCACTGCATTCCTAGAGGGGAAATCTCTCAGGTGAGGTATGAGGTGAAGTAGATATCTATCCAGCGTGAGAGGGAGATCACAATTGCACAGCGTGCGATTAAGTTTTGTATATCTTGCCAAAAATTTGCTTAGTGTGTACATCCCAGAATAGGCGCTCCATCGAGCCTTTATCGAGTCTTTTAGGGACTAATTACCATCTCATCAATAACTAAGTAGGCTTCCCAGTGTGTAACACAATTGGAGGCCTGTTTAGTATAAATGATGGCTTGTTTCCATTCAGACAAATTTAATATTTTTCCTAGATGCTCTTCTCATTTAAGCATATAGGGCAGTTTAGATGTGTCTTTTACTCCTTCCTGAGCAACGTAGCATAGCAATAGGAATTTGGAAGGAGGGTGTGCTTTGGTCGTTATGTAGCATTTTTTTCCTAGCTTGCTAAGGGCAAATGGATTCGTATATTTGATCTCTTTAGACAGAAGAATGTTTTTTACGCTTAAATATAGGAAACTTTGTACTTTATATGCGCCTGTAAGTCTGGGAAGGAAGGATTCCATTTTTGTTGAGTAGTGAGTATACATGGGTCCATCCACTGTTCAGTGGGCAGGTCTGGAGAGATATGTGAAAGGGCCGAGAGGGGGGCAAGGAAGAGTAGCTCCCTTGAGGGGCATAATACTGTGCTCCAGGATATCCATGATTTTATTAAGAAATCTGTAGTTGGTAGTAGTTTGGAAACGGAGGGGGTGGATGACGTCCACAGTGTGTTTGGGAGGGAATGGATGTGGCCACATGCTGTTTCGAGGTGTAACCATACTGGGTTGGTTCTGCCTGTCATATCTAGACCTTGTGCTAGTGTGGTTGCTCTATAGTAGTTTTTAATGTTTGGGACACTAAGGCCTCCCTTTTTGAGTGGGCGCCATAAAGAGCGAGTGGATACCCTTGGTGGTTTTTTCTTCCATATGTGGGCATTAATCGTAAGTTGAAAGCGTTTAAGAAGAGAGTTTGGCAGGGTAATTGGAAGTGTTCTGAACAGGTACAATATATAGGGTAAGATCATCATTTTTATGGAGTTAATTCTGCCTAGCCAGGATGTGTTTAGTTTATCCCAAGAATATGTTGTATGGTTTTCTTTGATGGTGAGTACTTTAGAGTGAGTTAGTATGATGCCTAAGTATGCGATTGAAGCGCCAATCAAATGGGTATTTTTCTTTTAATCTAGACACTATGAGTGGTTTTAGTTTTATAGGGAGTATCTGGGTTTTACTTATGTTGTTTTTGTAGTATGATATGGTGCCGTATAAAGTTAGTGTGTTCATAAGATGTGGAATGGAATTTGTCGGATCTGTAAGGAAAAGCATTATATTTGTCACACCATGCCATGTTCTGCGGAGATGTCTAGCTTTGGCTTCTGGTATTCAGTACTCTTTTTACATTTCTTGTTTAGTTTTTCTGGTTTTCTATTCTATGTCTGGTTTTCTTTATGCTGTTTTTTTTTCTGGGTTCATTCCTGTAATCCGTCCCTAGAATTCTCAGTGTCCAGGTTTCCAGGTTTTAAATGTTTGTTTTATGTTGCCACACCCGTTTGTTTTCCATTTTCCTTTTGTTTTAGTCTGGACCTGCAGCAGTGTTTCAAGTCTCTGCCCTTTCTTGCAGGTAAGTGCTATTGTGGTTTACTATGGTTCTTTTAGCAAACATTAGGCAGTGAAGGACCTGCCGAATATGGAGTACATTGGCGTTGTGGCAGGCTTATGCAATGTATGATCATATAATGTGACTAAATCCCCATACTTTTCATATATAGTGCTTAGTTATTGTGGCGAAACAGACCTAGCGACTGGGCATTGGAGAAGACTGATTGCCAGCCTCCTACCATGGGACTATGGCCCCTGGGATGTATTGCCCTTTAAAGACATGATTTGGACATAATGGATTTGTGTTGTGCTGCTGCTGGACCTTTAAGAACCCTCTGGGGACATACTGTGGAGTTACTAGGTGGCCACCATTTCCTGTATCAGAAGCACATGGTGAGAACCATGGATGACGGCCATTTTAACTCACAGACACTGTTTGGACTTTTCTACACTGTGCCATCTCGCCGGTATTTGGTGCACAAAGACATAGTGCAGTAGTTTTAAACTATGCAACAGGGGACATTATACAGTAATTATTTTTCATATAGCTTGTATATGTTCTGCAGAATCTGCATTAACTGTATCTTCCAAACTACTGAACAGATTTGGGTGAATTTTGGATATGTGGTTCACCCAGATCCCCCGGTTTTTATGGGGTTATTGCATGTCTTTGGGTCCCTGTGATATGTTTTATAATACTGTATTTCTCTGCCTGTGATAATTATATTAACCATTGTGTTCAGTAATCATATCACAGGCAGAGGGGAGGATTTTGTGTGGGAGTGTCTGTGTGTATTGTACGGATTCATTGGTTGTATTTCAAAACCCTGTGGGCAGTACTATGTTTGTGGATTGTGAATAAAAGAGGCTGTACGTGCCAGTACCGGCAGTTCTGCTTGACCTGAAAACGA
The DNA here is from genome assembly GCA_933207985.1 of Pelobates cultripes. Taxonomy (NCBI): domain Eukaryota; kingdom Metazoa; phylum Chordata; class Amphibia; order Anura; family Pelobatidae; genus Pelobates; species Pelobates cultripes. Next base: position 146,456,222 of record OW240919.1, read on the forward strand.
AGTGTTGTCTCGTTATTGGGGGAATTGGATTGTATGCTGATTGCCAGGAGTGTAAGCTGACTGTATGCTTTTCCTGTTCAGCTGCTTACAGCATTCATATGCTTGAGAGCATTCATATGCTTCTCCGGTTCGGTGGTTGTGGTGTCTGCTGCAGTGCTTGGAGTCCTCAGGAAGCGCTAGGAGCATCCTTCAACGGAGGTACCCAGTCGGGGTTGCCAGGTGATCCATTACAGTTATGTCTCCTCTTGTTTTGCCTATCATATCTTGTCTTGTTTTAGTTTGTATTCCCAGTCCATGTACAGTCCTGACCTGTCCTGCCCCTGTTTAGTTAATGTTCCCTTATGTATTGTGTACATGTTCTGGGTTTAGCTTCCTATCCTTCTCTGGTTCTGGGTTCTACTAGTTCTGTCTTGTTTTCATGTTTTGGTGCTGCAGAGCCCCCCTATCCAGTTCCTTGGAGGTCTGCATATTAGGTTCCTAGTATCCACTGTAGCTGCATCAGGGTTCTGGTATGTGGCTGCGCAAACGCTGGTGCTCAACAACAGGGGGCGTGCGGTTACCCTGCACCAGGCTCTATGTGTCCACTACCACGCTGAAGACTCCCACTTATCAACAGGCATACTGGCTCCCGGTCCTCGCACCGCTGCCCGCACAGTGTCTGGGTTCCGGGCACCGGACCGCCACCCGGACAATATCATCTGCAAAGAGTGTGATTTTCTTCTCTCCTGCTGGGGTGTGTAGACCGGGGAGCAGCGGATCATGTTTTATTTTTCGTATCAGCGGTTCTAGGCACAGAATGAAAATTAAGGACGAAAGTGGGCAGCCCTGCCTTGTGCCGTTAGTTATTCGAAAACTTCTGGAGATGAAGCCAGAGTTAAAGACTTTGGCTGAGGGGAATGCATACAGAGCCCATATACTCGTTATGAAGAGAGTGGAAAGGCCAAAGGCTTTTAGAGTATTCTCCATATAGTCCAAGTTTAGGCGCTCAAATGCCTTTTCCGCGTCTAATGCCATTAGTACACCGTTTTTACTATGTCTATTGGCCCAATCTAATAGGTCCATGCAGTATCTAGTATTGTCTCCTACTTGTTTCCCGGGTACAAACCCAGTCTGTTCTTCAGATACTAAATTGGTCAGGAGTGGTTTTAACCTGGTAGCTATTAGTTTGGCATAAAGTTTCACATCTGCGTTAAGCAGTGATATTGGCCTTAAATTGCTACAAACTGTTGGTGATTTATTTGTTTTGGGTAGAGTAATGATGTATGCTTCAAGCATCTCCTGAGGGAATTTGCCTGATTGTTTTATTGCATTAACCCTGTAACGGCACCCTCAGCATAAAAGGGTTAAACCTTCCAGAGATGCAGGTACAGCTACTGCAGAACACCAATGCGCCGAACAGGAAACCATACGAATGCTGTAAACAGCCGAATAGGAAAAACCATACGAATAGGTTTACACTCCTAGCAGTCGAACTGGAACAGCATACAATAAATCCCGCCAAGAACGAGACAAAGCTCCGTGTTGAGGGTCAAGCAGTGAACAGACAGAGCTGTGGGTTTATTGTGCTTATGTACACATTCTTACACATTAGTACCACCCACAGGGTTTTGGAACACAACCAATAAAACACATACAGTACACTCAGACACTCCCACACAAATTCCTCCCCTCTGCATGTGATTCAATTACCTTACACAATGGGTAATGTAATTTAGAACAAGCAGAGCAATACAATTTTTCCACATTATTCATAACTTGAAAAGTATGCATCACATTCACATTCACTTACATTTTCAGAATCAGCATACTCCAAATACAAACATATGTCAAAATCATACAAATTGGTCCAGTGGTTCAAAAGATAGATCGTAGTCCTTTGTGACCACAGGAAGCATGGCTTTTCTGCCCAAAACCAGTTCCACAGAGTCTTCTATCCTGGAGATAATTAGAAGTAATCCAATTATCTCCAAAGACAGAGGCAAAACTCCATTGAACACATGGCAGCAAAAAGACAGTAAAATACAATAAAATACACAAGGTTACATTTATGACAAAATACAGACATGCAACATATGCCCAGATAGCTTAGGTCTGAGCGCACATTATTACTGAACGGCACTCAGAGCACACACAGTTCAATTGCCATGGAGCCAAAGTCTTTCCCATAGTCTTTCATTATATGAATGGGCTCCATGGCATAGCTATCTGGGGTATCACTGCTCAAACAGGGCAAGCACCAAATGACCCGGCTTTCTTGTCTTTGCAGGGGAAAATCAACCCTTTTAACATGGGGCCATAATCCAAAGGCAACAGGCGAGCAACCAGGCTTCTCCAATGCAATGTGGCGAGATTGCTCTCGTCACAAACCCCTTAAGTACACATGACATGTGTGACATGTCATGATTCCCTTTTATTCCAGAAGTTTGGTCCTTAAGGGGTTAAACATCTTTGTGACATGAGGGGTAAGTTGTGGTTCAATTTTTATGTAATAGTTTGAAAGACCATCGGGTCCCGGGGCTTTATGTTTAGGAAGGGAATGGATGACTCTCGCCACTTCCTACTCTGTGAACAAAGCTTCCAGAAGATTTTGATGCGGTGTGGTTTGTGTGAGTGTAATTTGTGATAAGTAGTTTGAGATCTCGACATAACAGGGGTATGTGAGTATTTGTTTTTGTTAATGTTGTATAGGTCTTCATAATAGAGGGACAGTTCATCTACTATATTCTGTGGATTATAGATTCAGACATTCAATTTGTTTATAATATAGAGGGTTTTTGGTCTGTATATATTTAGATTTCAGTTTATTAGCAAGTAATTTGCCTGCTTTATTATCCATGTTGTAATATTTTTGTTGGGATTTTATTACATATTTAGTGTAGACTTGAGTATGCAGCTCAGAGGTCTTTTGTTGGATTGTTCTAGGGATGTAAGTTTTTGTTGTAGTGAATTAAGGTTGTTATGGAATAGTTTTTTAGTAGTGGAACCTAATTTGATGAATTCTCCTCTAATGACTGCTTTATGAGCCAGCCATTAGGTTTCCACAGTGGTGTCATCAGTTGAGTTGATTGAGAAATAGTTATGTAATTCTGAAGCTATTTTTTGGTGGTTAATGAGACAGTCTAAAATAGATTTGTTTAATCTCCATTTACCTCTGCCTTTTGCTGGGTATGGTGCTAATTTAATCACTACTGGGGTATGGTCGGACCAAGTTCTTTGGCCTATAGTTTAATTTTGAAGGTGTGGGAGCATTAATTTGTCGATCAGACAAAGATCTATTCGAGTGTATGTCATGTGAACTGGTGAAAAATATGTGTAGTCTCTTGCTGGTGGAAAGATTTCTCCATGTATCATAGAGGTCGTGTGTGTTAATGAGGTGTGAGAATAGTTTGCTATTTTGTGTAGATAGTTTACTGGGTGGTTTATTTTACGTACGTTGGATATCAAGTGATGAGTCTACGGTGCAGTTGCAGTCACCACATATTACGCCTTGTTTCAGTGATGAAATTTTTTTTGATAGCTTTGAGAAAAAGCAACAGTGATTCATTAGGGCCGTATCATGCTACCGTTAATAGAATGCCATTCAGTTCCCCTATTATCAGTAACCTGCCTTCATGATCAGTGTGTTGCTTATGCAACGTGAATGCCCAGTCTGCGTGAATAAGTATGGCTATACCTTTGTTAGGGGCATGTGCGCAATATGCTGTAGGATATTTTGGTGAGCGTAGTTGGGGTGGGTTATTTTTGCTAAAGAGCATTTCTTGAAGACAAACTATGGCCGCATCGGCCGTATGCATCTCCTTTAGCGCCAGTTTTCTCTTGTAGGGGCTCAAGTCCCTTAACATTAAGAGAAAGGACATTCATCGTATGGGTTGCCATGTTAGAGGGTAAGTATATTGGGGTTTATGCTGGGTATCCATGGCCCCATATGTATAGGGTATTGTTTTTACTCGTGTGAAGATAATACCTGAGTATGCCTCGTAGTGGTACAGGTCTGACATTTTGGTACAATCCAATTCATCTGGTACTGGATGAAGCTACGTGTCCACTTGCGAGACAAATCTTGAATATGTGTCCCTGTGAGGATTACCCAGGGGAAAAACAGAAAGAAGAGGGGGGAATAACATGAAAAAAAGTATATACACAAAGCTCCCTTAGGAGGGAGATACGGAATGGTCACTAGAGATCGCAATCAGCTGGTCTCTAGAGGTGACCAAGGCGGGGACCATGAAGCTCCTCCTGACCTAGTTTACATATGAATATCAACAATAATCAACTATAAGAATATGAAACAATCCTTATAGGAAAATTAGAAGGAATAAATGCCTTGCCATTACATAGCTGAAATTTTTTTTTTTGCAATTGATCCAAAAAAAACAAAAAAAAATTTGAAGCACAATTTTGCAACAAGCTAGGAAAAAAACTCCTTCTTGACCCCAGAATGGCAGTCAGATTTATCCTTGGATCAAGCAGTTATTACCCTACATTGAAAGATTATATCCTTGAATATTCTGTTTTTGCAAGTATGTGTCTAGTAGCTGTTTGAACATCTGTATGGACTCTGATAAAACCACTTCAGGCAGAGAATTCCACATCCTGATTGTTCTTACAGTAAAAAAGAAAAAGAAAAAACATTTCCTTTGCCTTAGACAAAATCTTTTTTCTTCCAGTCTAAACGCATGGCCTCATGTCCTATGTAAAGTCCGGTTTGTGAATAGATTTCCACACAATGGTTTGTACAAAATATATTTGTATAATATCATATTACCCTCTCAGGCGACATTTTTCTAAACTAAATAGGTTTAAATTTGTTACCCTTTCTTCATAGCGATGTTCCATTCCTTTTATTAATTTTGTAGCCCGCCTCTGCACTTTTTCTAGTGCCATAATATCCTTCTTTAGAACATGTGCCCAAAATTGCACAGCATATTCAATATGGGGTCTTACCAGTGATTTATAAAGAGTCAAAATTATATTCTCGTACCGAGAATGAATGCCCTTTTTCATGCATGACAATACCTTACTGGCCTTGGCCACTGCTGATTGACATTGCACATTGTTGCATAGTTTGTTGTGACGAAATGCCTTTTGTCACTGGATTTTTAGGTGACAAGCTGCCCTTTGCCCCTGGCTGTTGGAGGAGCCTGAGTGCCAGCCTCCTGCCTCATGACTATGGCCCCATGTTGAAACGCTTAATTTTCCCCTGCAAAGACACGAAAGCCGGGTCATTCGGTGCTGACCCTGTTTTAGCGGTGATAACCCAGATAGCTATGCCATGGAGCCCATTCATATAATGAAAGACTATGGGAAAGACTTTGGCTCCATGGCAATTGAACTGTATGTGTGTGATCTGAACGCCATTCAGTAATAATGCGCGCTCAGATCTAAGCTATCTGGGGATATGTTGAATGTACCTGTTTCATGCAATGGCTGCACAGTTTTATATTTTTTTTATGTATTTTATTGTCTTTTGCTGCCATGTGTTCAATGGAGTTTTGCCTCTGTCCTTGGAGATAATTGGATTACTTCCCAATTATCTCCAGGATAGAAGACTCTGTGGAACTGGTTTTGGCAGAAAAGCCATGCTTCATTTGGTCACAAAGGACTTCTAACTAACTAACTTTTGAACTAATGGAAGGATTTGCATGATTTTTGGGTATGTTTGTATTTGGGATGTGCTGATTAATAATACATGACTTACTTTATTAATATTGGATGTATGGTTTTAGAGTTATGAAAGTTGGGTAAAGTGTGTTTTAAAATGTATGGATAATTGGGTTACCTCTCAGGCTAAGGGGAGGAGATGTGTGGGATGTAACCATTGTGTGATTGGTTGTACAGTGTCCCCTTGCATTGGGACTTGCATAAAAGCCAGTATGTGGTCATTAAAAGCTGAGATCATCTTGTACCTTCATGAAGTTTCGGCTCATGTTTGGGGGATTGGAGAACTACACTCTGGGGATTGCTATAATCACTATACTCCCAGGGTATAATCACTAAGCTCTGCTAAGAGCTTGTTTCTATTCCTGCTCTCTGGAATTCGGAGAGAGGATGACCTACTGGAAGCTGTACCCTGGTCCTGGGTCCAGAGTGGGTGGAGACGGCGAGACCCCAACCAAACTGCGGCGGTTCGTGGGGTCTGCAGTGGTTATGGTGTCAGGCAGAGTGCTTGGAGTCCTCAGAAAGCACTAGGAGCATCCGTCAGCGGAAGGTACCCGGTCGGGGTGCCAGCAGTTTCATTATAGTTGTCTATAACAATTCCCAAGTCCTTTTCGTGTGTTATCCCTAATTCGCTTCCATTAAGGGTATACATTGCGTGTGTATTCTTTATGCCGAAGTGCATAACTTTACATTTTTCAACATTAAATTTAATCTGCCATTTGAGTGCCCAGTCCCCCAGTCTATCTAAATCCCTCTGCAGCAAAGTAATATCTTGCACACATTGAATTATTTTACAAAGTTTTGTGTCATCTGCAAACACGATTTTCAATGTGGTCTTCAAGATCATTTATAAATATGTTAAATAGAAGGGGTCCCAGAACAGACCCCTGAGGAACACCACTTGCCACCTCTGTCCAGCTGGAAAAATTACCATTAATGACAACTCTTTGTACTCTGTTTTTAAGCCAATGTTCTACCCAAGAACAAGCATTTTCATCTAGACCGATTTCCTTGAGTTTGAACACTAATCTATTGTATGGAACTGGATCAAATGCCTTTGCAAAATCCAAATAGATCACATCCACTGCAACACCTTGATCTATACTTCTACTTACTTCTTCGTAGAATGCAAACAAGTTAGTTTGACATGACCTGTGCTTCATAAAACCGTGCTGCTTTTTGCTGATAACCATGTTCTTCGAGGAATTCTTGAATATAATCCCTTAATAACCTTTCAAATATTTTACCAGCCACAGAAGTTATGCTCAAAGGTCTGTAATTTCCAGGCAAGGATTTTGAACCCTTTTTGAATATAGGAACCACATCTGCCTTCCTCCAATCCTCCGGAACACTTCCTGAAAGAAAAGAATCTTGAAAGATTAAAAACAGAGGTTTCTACACTTAGTTCCTTAAGTACTCGTGGATGGATACCGTCAGGCCCTGCAGCTTTGTTTATATTAACTTTCTTTAGTTGCTGCAGAACCTTGTCTTGAGTTGACCAATATTCTGCAAGTTTTTAGTAGCAATCATTTGCACATCTATTGCCATGGGTTCTTCCTTAATATATACAGGGGAGAAATAGTTCTTTAAAATTTCTGCCTTTTCCTGGTCTTCATTAACTAACACCCCTGTTTCAGTTTTTAGTGTACCTACACTTACATTTTTTTTTAGAATTTATGTACTTAAAAAATGCTTTGGGGTTGGGTTTGCTCTCTATAGCTATCATTTTTTCATTTTGAAGTTTAGCAAGTCTAATTGCCTTTTTGCACGCATTATTTGCTTCCTTATATCTTTTATAATATGCATCTGATTTGTCCGATTTAAATGCTTTAAATGCCCTTTTCTTAGTTGTAATCTCTTGTTTTACTTCTCTACTAAGCCACATTGGTTTTAATTTGTTTCTTTTATATTTATTTCCCAATGGTACATACTGAGAAATATTTGTTGGAAGATGATCCATTTATCCTCAGTGTTCTTTTCACTAAAGAGTTTATGCCAGTCAATATATTGTAAAGCCTCCCCTAACTTATTGAAATTGGCCTTTTAAAAATTATATGTTTTAGTATACCCCATGGGCTTTAGTTTTTTTGAGTTTATTTCAAAGGACACTATATTATGATCACTATTTCCCAAGTGCTCACCTACTTGAATGTTGGTCAAAAGATCAATGTTGTTTGTTAAAACCAGGTCCAGACAAGCGTCCATTCTAGTTGGTGCTTGTACAAGTTGTGACATGAAGGTGTCATTTAACAAGTTTAAAAATCTAATTCCCTTTGCTGAGCTACTAGTCCCTCTGTCCCAATTTATGTCTGGGTAATTAAAATCTCCAATAATTAAAGTGTTTGACAGATTTGCAGCTTTCTCAATTTGCTCAAACAGCTGTTGTTCCTCGTCAATATTAAAATTAGGTGGTTTATAACATATCCCAACCAATACTTGGTTTCCCTTCTTTTCTCACAAGCAGATATTTACCCATAAAGCTTCCACATTTTCCTCATCGCATTCCATTTGCTTAAGATTTGGCTTTGAATCATGGTTGACATACAAACACCCCACCACCCTTCTTGTTTTTTTCTATCCTTCCTAAATAACATGTACCCATTTAAGTTAACTGCCCAGTCATGTGTCTCATCCCACCATGTTTCAGTTATGCCTATTATATCATATTGTTTAGTGTATGCTAATGCATCTAGTTCCCCCATTTTGTTAATTAGGCTCCTTGCATTAGTAAGCATACATTTAATATCATGCGTCACTTGTATATTTTGTGAATTTACATTACACAGCTTCTCTGTTCTGAGCTTGCTCCTCCCTCATCTCCACCCCCTTATACTGTGCTCCTTTCTGTCCTATCTCCATTTTGTAGATTGTTATGACCGTCCCTCCCTACTACTAGTTTAAAATCTCCTCCAGCCTTCTAGCCATCCTATCCCCCAGCATTGCAGACCCTCTCCCGCTTAGGTGCAATCCATCACTACTATAAAGGTTGTACCCAATCGCAAAGTCGGCCCAGTGCTCTAAAAACCCCAAACCCTCCTTCCTGCACCAAGACTTAAGCCACGCATTGACCCCTCTAATCTCCCGCTTCCTTTCCACTGTAGCGCGTGGCACAGGTAATATCTCAGAGAATACCACCTTGGAGGTACTTTTCTTAAGTTTGCTATCTAATTCCCTGAAATCATTCTTTAAGACTTTCCATCTTCCTCTTACTTTGTCATTGGTACCAACATGGTCATCCCCAGCCCCTCCCAATAATCCATCCACTGTCAGCAACATGCCAGACCCGTGCAACCGGGAGACAGCAAACTGTCCGGTTGAGCCCATCAGAGCGGCAGATTGCCCTACCTGCTCTCCTAATGATAGAGTCCCCTACCACCACAAGTCTTGCCTTCCTTACATTTTGATCCCCACCTGTACTAGAGGGGCTGTTAGAAGTAACAGCTTCCTCTACTACAGCTACTCCTGAGCTGATGCTCCCAACATCTTCCCTCAAATGGGCAAATCTGCTAGGTTGCACCAAATCAGGACTAGTTAGCCCTTTCCTCTTCCTTCTCCCACCCCCGCTTCCTCGCCCCACTGTCACCCAGCTACATACCTGTTCCCCATCTGTATTATCTCCTCCCTCTCCACTACCTGTCCCCACTAAACTCTGCTCAGTGAGCAGCAGAATCCTCAAGATTGTCAATCTCCCTCAAAGTTGCCATTTGCTTCTCGAGATCTTCAATCTGAGCTTACAGAGAAGCCACTCGCACACAACCATCACAGAGGTAAGGACCCTGGATGGGTACATCCAGGCATGCAACAAGATGTGCATTGAGTCAAATCACCAATCTTGCCAACAATCATTTCCCCAGATACAGAACAATAACACAATTACGATGATAGTTTAAACCCCTTGCTTGTTTCAACGCCTGGTTTTCTAACTCCTACTTGAAAAAGTCTACTTAATACATGGTTATATACCATTGCTGTGTTTACCATTTTATATTTTATAACAGGTTTGGCGACACATTCACAGTTACCTAGTACACATTGCTAAAGTGGTGTCACAACCCCAAGAAGTGTGATATGACCCAAAGTTGTTGCTGGGTAAGAGGCTCTTTTATACCATCATAGGTACATGTTTTGAAATTGCGTGTTGGTTTAAAGGGGGCGCTTGGTTAACTCTACAGGGGCATGTGTAAAGGTGGGTTACAGAGTGAAGCCTCGTGTATAAGAACCTGAGAATAAATCAATAAACCAAAAAATAATACCAGCATAGCCAATTAGGCTGAAGCAAGGAAAGCAGTCCAGTTTAAGGTTTCTTGGTCTGCGAAGCTGCCATTGCGTTAGGAGTCCCTTTTTGGGAGTTGTCTGTTAATGACTTGAGGGTTGGTTTTGTTGTTCCAGAGACCCCATGTGGTAAGTACTTTCATCCCCTCATCTGGCTCATTTATGATATGATTTTTCCCTTGACACCAGACTATCCGCTTCATTGGATAACCCCATCTATAGGCCACATTGTTGTTGCGCAAAGTCTTTGTGATTGTAATAAATTCTTTAAGTCTCGCCATCGTGGTCGCTGACAGATCTGCGAATAAAGCAATCCATTGGTGAGGGCCTGGGAGCGTGGGTTTTCCTTGCTGCTGCCATTAGAGTTTCTTTGTGAGCGTAGTAGTGAAACTTTACGATTACCTCTTTGGGGACTTCTTTAGAAAGGCGGGCTGGTCGGGGAAGTCTGTACATTCTGTCGAAAACGCCCATGCGGAGTCTGGTAATTCTGGAACGAGCGATTTACATATTGAAAGAATAAAGTCCGGGAGGGCATCATGGGAGACATCATCAGGTATTTCTCTGAATCGGACATTTTGTGTACGTGATCTGTCCTCCATATCCGCTAGCTTTAATTTAAGTGTGATGTTGTCTTCTGACAGTTTCTGTATTTTATCTACAACTTCGTTGTGAGCTACGCACAGTTCCTCTGACTTATTCTCCAGGTGACTGGTTCTATCGCCTAGGCTGAAATGTTCTCTCCTTAGGTCTCCATCTATGAGGTGGAAATCCACCATGATCGTGGCTTGGAGCTCTTGTAGCATCTTGTGAAGGCTACGCTCCGTAACTGGGGAGTCAAAGTATTTAGAAGGGCCCATTTCATAATCCGACTGACCGTCCGATATATTGGAGGTATCGTCACCATCTTGGTTGTCTCTGCGACGCTCCGTCTTTTTCAGTTTAGTGGTTTCTGACAGCTTTAGTGGTTTTGACGGTGGCATATTACTCTTAAGTCTTTCTGGGTTCGTATTTAGTGAATTATTTGTTAGTTATTTTGCGTTTAGTAGCTTTTTAGGTCAGGTTTTCATCGGAGCTCTTAAGCCATGCGACCACACTCACCGGAAGTCGGACACACCCTACGTTTTCAGTTTTTAGTTAACAGTGGACTATTTTTGTGAGGGCTGGGGCAAGTGTTTTAATGCATGCAGATATAAGCAGAGCTGGAGCAGGGTCAAAATCACACGTAGTAGGCTGTAACGTTTGCAAGTTTGTTTTTTTTTTTTTTTTAAACTCCCTTTATATCCACATTTGTAAAAGTGGACCATAAACTGGGGCAATCTGGCATTCCATTGTAGTGGTTCTGGTGTGTAACTGTTTGGCCTGCTGTGATAGTAGCTCGTATTGAGGAAATCTTTTCTCTGAAGATGATCGCAAATGCTTTACACTTATCCTGCTGGTTTGCAGAGCCTTTCTACTGTGCAAAAAAGTTGCCAGGGTCTATTGTGGGAGAGTGCAATTTCGTGTGATAAAAATGAAGATTTTTTTTCTGCGTTATCTTGAATTGATATTCCTTCAGATGTTTGGTAAGAGCGGCTTTCTCTCAAGTTTACGGCCTGTTCTCTTCATTTCTCTGATGGTGCTATCAAACCGAGGTGCATTGTTGTAGGGTTTTGACAGTGCGTATGCGTGTTGGTGCAATGCTTTCTAAGGTGTCTCATGGTTTTGTCGTAGGGAGGGACTAAGGAGCTGGGGTCTTCACAGGTGCCCATTAGTTCACTTAGATCCATATGTGATGGTACATCCAAGGACATCACACCTTTTAATGAGCAGTGTTTGACCAGGTTCTGAGGCTGGGGTCTGGCTGATTGTGATACAATGGAGAAGTGAATGGAGTGGTGGTCTGACCAAACAACTGAATTTACAGTTACTGTTGCCTCTAGTCTAGACTGGAACACTAGATTGAGTATATGACCGTTTATGTGGGTGGAAGTGGTGGCTATTTGTGTAAAGCACTCATGAAGCTGAGGAGATCCTGTCCAAGCAGGGATAGGGTGTCATCAATGCAAGTGTTGAAGTCTCCCAATATAAGCCATCTGGGGTGTTCAAGGATTAAACCACTCAAAAGGTCTGAGAGTTCCTAAAGAAATTTCTTCCCATCTCCTGGGGGTCTGTGTGTTAACAGAATCTGGAGTCCTCAATCTATTGAGAGGCTGGCAGCTACGCATTCAAAAGATTGGGGTTTGTAGACTGATATTGGTCCGGGATTTAAGGATGATTTCATACAGATCATAACGCCACCTCCCTTGCGATCTTGTCTCAGGTCTGCATTTTCATCTAGCCATGATTCTGTAATGCACGCTAATTCGCATGTTTCAATAAGGTCGGCAATAATAGCCATTTTCTTCCTTATTGATCTGGTATTGCACAAGACTGATCTGATAAGACAGTGTTGGTATTCCGGGTTTTTGCTCTGTGCTTTGGGGATCACACAAAGAAGTTTCCTTGATTTGATAGTGCAGCTTTTGTGGCTTCTTGGTTGAATCACTTCAATTGCGCTTGCCGGTAGACACGGTGGTGGAGCAGCTGTTATGGTGGCACGAGATTGAACTTTACGTTTTGATTTGAAATAGCGGGCATACACAATCTTATATAAGGTATAATACATGATAAATCAAAATTGGCGGGTAAGTGACGTCATGGTCACGTGATCGTGATCATGACTAATAGTGCTTAATTTAAAATAATAAACAAACATTGTATTAAGTAAGATATATGCGCCTGCGTTAACCAAAGACGTGCACTATGGGCGGCACCTAGAAGAGTGGGCATGAAAAAAAATGTAAGAAGTTACATATTGTACAGTGCTAAGGAATGTGATGGCGCTATATAAATAATAAAATTTGTAAGACAGGTTTTTTTAATGTCAAAAATAAAATTCTTAAAGGAATACTACATATAAACAATCACCATGAATTATACTCTTGAATAAAGCATGTCTCTTCCCTGATTCACAAATTTTTAAATGGACTAATGTTAATGCCAGGTTATTAACAAATATATTGTATTGTCATATGTATACCTTATAGAGGACTCCAGGTATAGTTCACAACCTCCTGCCACATAGTAATGGGGTCTGTCACAAAAATGGTGAAAATTAACATTCATTTCTTTCTTTCAGGAATTGTGATGGACAATTGGGGGAAGGCAGATGTGGTTACTATATTTAAAAAGGGTTTAAAGTCTTTGTTTGTAAGTTATAGACCTGTGAGCTTAGCTTCCGTGGCTGGGAAAGTATTGGAAAGGTTACTAAATATTCAGGAATTCATTGGTAATATTATTATTAGCAAAAATCTGCATTTCTCTAGCCCCCCATATCATCAGGGGTGGCACCATATATGCCTGAACTGTCCAATATCCTGTGAGTGCATTTCATTTTGCGCAGTGTTAATATTTTAAAACTGTATTACACTATACCACTTTTTATTTATCTTCATTTAGACAATCAGCCGGTTCCCTCGTTGTGTTTTGTATATTTTTATGAAACATAGGTCATGTCAAACTAACCTAATTGCATTCTGTGAATAAGTATAGATCATGTGTTGCAGTGGAGGTGATCTATTCGGATTTTGCCAACGCATTTGATACGGTTCTACACAATAGGTTAGTGTTCAAACTAAAAGAAAAAAGGTCTGGATGAAGATTCTTGTTCTTGGGTAGAACACTGGCTTAAAGATAGACTACAAAGTGTCATTTATGGTAAATGTTCTGTTCTGAGAGTGCTTCTTTTAAACATATCTAAATGATCTTGAAATAAACTTTGAAAGTCATCTTGTAGTGTTTGTGTAACATATTCCTCCTCACCTTGCACTATTTGCGCCCAGCTGCCGTGCGTCTGTACTAATGACTCTTGCAACATGTTAATGGACGCCGGCCGCAGTGGATCCAAATTATACCCTCACGTCAATGACGTCAGCGTGCGTGTACGTTTTGGGGTCAATCCTCTGTGTGACACAATCCTATGTGCTGCATCAACTACTAATTCTGACATTACAACATGGCCAACGATCCTGTAAGATTGTGTCAGCACACAGCAACTTGCGAGAGAAAGCTAGAGGAGAATGATCACTGTATGGATCAATTTGCCCAAGCCTTCAGTACGCTTCTCACATGCAACCTGCGGCTTTTCCAACTATGTCACCTCCGCCTATAGTACATAAGACACCTACTATCTCCCCTTCATATTGGAGGTTGATGCATCCGAAACAGGGGTAGGGGCCGTTCTATTCCAGAGTAAGAGTCAGGATACCCCTTTACATCCATTTGGTTACGTCTCTAGAAAGTAGTCTCCTGCCGAACGCAATATTGACATTGGCAACAGGGAATTGTTGGCCATTATACTTGCAGTTAAGGAATGGCAACATCTTTTAGAGGGTTCCAAGGATCCCCTTTTGGTCATTACTGACCAAAGGAATTTGGCCTATATAAGGCTCTGTTACTTTCTCGCTTTAACTTTCTAATTACTTACAGACCTAGTCCCATAAACATAAAGGCCTTATCCAACAGTTTGATACTGAATCGGTACAGGGACAAGAGACAGCCCCTATACCTAAGTGTATAATCGCTTCTACTGTCCTTTCCTTATCTTCCCCTCTGTCTGGCACCTTCATGGAGTCTCAGGCATCTTGCAATAAACCGTTGGATACATTATTTGTTCCATTGGGAGAAAGGGAAAATGTCATGAAGTTGTTCCATAACAACATGACTGCTGGACACCCATAAAGCCATATCCGCAATCATGAGATCTTTTGGTGGGATTCTCTCAGGAAAGACGTTACAGAATATGTGCAGGCCTGTTCTGTGTGTGCAGTTTCCAAAGTACCTCAAACTTCCGTGTGGATTATTACATCCACTTCCTGTACCCAGTGTTCCGTGGTCCCATTTGTCCATGGATTTCATCATGGAACTTCCTAGTTCTAATGGCCATACCACCATCTTTATGGTGGTTGACCAATTTTCCAAGATGGATGATTTTGTCCCACTCAAAAAATTGCCTACCTCTCAAGACTTAGTGCTTATTTTTATACGTGAAAGTGTCCGATTACATGGCATCCCTCACAATATTGTCTCTGACAGAGGTTCTCAGTTTGTGTGTGTTTTGGAGGGCTTTCAATAAACAGTTGGGTATTGAATTGTCATTTGCTTCTTCTTAGAAGACCAGAACAATGGCACTGCTGAGAGGGCTAACCAGTCTCTGGAATTGTACTTGCGTTGTTTTGTTAATAGCACTCAAGATAATTGGTCCGAATTACTTCCCTGTGCAGAGTTTGCTAGAAACAATGCTAATCATGACTCTTCTGGTCATAGTCCTTTTTTCATTAATAATCATCCTACTGTACTACCAGCTGTTTTCTCTGACACGGCTATACCTGCTTTGGATGATAACCATGCATCCGTGATTCATGGACCAAGGTTCACTCTGTTTTGGAAACTGGGGCTGATCGTTTCAAGTATTATGGTGATAAGCGGCGGGGTGCCAACCCTGTTTACTAAGTGGGTGAGAGGGTGTGGTTATCATCGCACAACGTTAAGCTGAAAGTTCCTAGTATATCTTGGCCCGTTCCGTATCATTAGGAAAATTAATTCTGTTTCTATTCTCTGGCACTTTCTGCCTCTTTGCGTATTCCCAAACACCTTTCATGTCTTTTTTTTTTTAAATATAATTTTTTTTTTAATTATGATTTTACATAGATTAAACATGTATATTGAACAGCATTTTTCAAATTACTTAATACCAATGTAGCAAGTGATATTATTCCATTACATTTCCATCCAAATCCAATCTTAGATAAATGGTCACTAGGTAAGAATATCTGGGAAATTAATATAGTCTTGCATGCCGTCAAAAGGGTATACATTAAATAGCAAATAACACAGGGAGAGCGGACAACTCCAGTAACGCTTCTTTAATAATATTAGATCATAAAACCACCCTAGGGATAAGAATGTCAATATATTACCAAGTAAATATATCTATGCCAAGGTTTATTTATTTGGAGAAACCAATCCTATTATTTATAGTAATCAAAACAGTTTGTCCATATCTTGTTATGGGTATCAATAATGTTGTCTTTAAAGTAAGCAGCCCTTTCCATTATACTCGGATATTGGATTTGGGCTTTGATATCTATTAAGGTGGGAGGTTAATTTTCTCTAAGATTCCTAGCAATAAAAAGTTTGACAGCTATTAAAACATGGATGGTTAAATATAAAGATTGTTTAGCCATTTTTGGCATATCTAGGTGAAAGAAACTTTCTGGGGTCAAAACGATATTTAATTTTAAATCAGTAAGAAGTTTAGATACTCCCAGCTTAAGAATATCCAAGCCACAGCAGTCCCACCAGATAAGTAAAACCAAGTTCTCAATTACATCTCCAGCAGAGATTGGAGGAATTTATTTGAGAGACTTACATAGTTTTGTGGAAACCATATACCATCTATGAATGAGCTTAAGGGAAGTTTCTTGTATATTTATGCAGTGAATAGTTTTCCTTATTAACTCAAATGAATTTAACCAGGCTTGACAATTGAAGGACTTATCCAGATCGATTTCCCACTTAATAACAGTATTCAATTTAACTTCTTGATTAAGTGTATCCAAGACCCTTCTAGTTCTTGAAGGTTTATTTTAATCCTCCCTGTAGAGACTCTTATCATAGGGTGAGTCCCTAATTATAGGTGTTTTATGATGGAAATGTATTATTCTTAGATAAGAAAAATATTCTTTATTCGATATACCTGATCTCTCCTGTAGGTATGGAAATTTACTAATCCCAGAAATACTGTATAAGTCTTGGATTTTTACCAAGTCTCTTTCTAACCAACCAGACAGATTAAGATCCTGGACAAAAAGTTTCAAAACTTCAAAGGGAGCGTTTATAGAGATTTGGTTTTGGGAGAAGAAATATTTATTTATCGGCTCTATAGATCGGAAAACGTGAAAAATAAGTAAGTTGTCGATATTCAAGTTTTTGAATAGTTTCTTATCTGCCCCCCAATAAACAAAGGGGTCAAAGGTACCACAATTGTTTTTCATTTATATATCATGCTTTCGTTGTTGAATTTCTGTTTCCCCATTCCAAATAATGGGAAAACATCACAGTATCAAGAGTAAGGGGAATTGTTCAAAAAAAGATATTCCAATTTTGGAAGTAAATATGCTCTAATAATATTTATTCTTCCCAGCCATGATATTTGTAGTTTGGACCATTTTGAGATTATATTTCTAAATTCTTTAAGAAGTGCATTATAGTTGTCAGTGATCCACCCCTCAATCTAAACATTGATTTTATTCCCAAGTAACAAGTGGAATTAGAAGCCCAGTTAAATTTATGGACATTGCTCAAACTTTTTACTTGAGAGCATGAGAGATTGCAATGTAGAACTTGCGTTTTTTGCATATTGATTTTATAATTGGAAAATCTACTATATTCTACACATTGCAGTGTAGCTGGAATGGAGATCTCTGCATATGTTAGTGGCAAATTTATATAGTTGGCGAACATAGTTATTTTATATGATATGACCAAACAATAGGCCCAATTTCAGAGCTTGCAAACTTTTTCAAGTTTATCATATCCGTTAAGAAAAAAAAAAAAAAAAATCAATTCAAGAGTACCGTATGTACTCGAGTATAAGCCGACCCGAATATAAGCCGAGGCCCCTAATTTTACCCCAAAAAACTGGGAAAACTTATTGACTCGAGTATAAGACTAGGGTGGGAAATGCAGCAGCTACTGGTAAATTTCTAAATAAAATTAGATCCTAAAAAATTATATTAATTGAATATTTATTTGCAGTGTGTGTATAAATGCAGTGTGTATATGAGTGCAGTGCGTGTGTGTATGAATGCAGTGTGTGTGTATGAATGCAGTGTGTGTGTGTGTATGAATGCAGTGTGTGTGTGTGTGTATGAGTGCAGTGTGTGTGTGTATGAGTGCAGTGTGTGTGTATGAGTGCAGTGTGTGTGTGTGAATGCAGTGTGTGTGTGTATGAATGCAGTGTGTGTGTGTGATGCAGTGTGTGTTTGTGTTGCAGAGCCTTGGTGGGGGGTGGGCATATTTATAAAAAAATAAAAAATAATAATATTATTATTTATTATTTTAATTTTTTTGGTTATAATATTTTTTTAATATTATTTATATATTATTAATTAATATTATTTAAATTTTTTGTTATATTATTTTTTTAATTATTTTTTATTATTATTTATATTTATATATTAATAATTAATATTATTTTGATTTTTTTGTTATATTATTTTTTTATTATTATTTTTATTATTTATATATTATTATATTTATTTATTTATTTTGTCCCCCCTCCCTGCTTGATACATGGCAGGGAGGGGGGCTCTCCTTCCCTGGTGGTCCAGTGGCATTGGCAGTTCAGTGGGGGGAGGAGGGGAGCTGGCAGTGAGCTGTTACTTACCTCTCCTGCAGCTCCTGCAGCTCTCTCCTCCTCCGCGCCGGTCCGGTCAGCACCTCGGTCAGCTCCCAGTGTAAGTCTCGCGAGAGCCGCGGGGTCATAGTGCGGCTCTCGCGAGACTTACAGTGTGAGCTGAGAGAGGAGCTGCACGGACCGGCGCGGAGGAGGAGAGAGCTGACAGGAGCTGCAGGAGAGGTAAGTAACAGCTCTGCCAGCCCCCAGTCTGTATTGTGGCAATGTAAATTGCCATAATACAGACAGTGACTCGAGTATAAGCCGAGTTGGGGTTTTTCAGCACAAAAAATGTGCTGAAAAACTCTGCTTATACTCGAGTATATACGGTAACTTAGATGAACTTTAGATAGAAAAGTAAAGTCTCTTTCATTCGGGTGTTGCACCCTCCAAATATCAAATCGCACATATTAAGAAAGGATATACTGAAATCAGGTAGAACGAGTTACATACTTATATAACTGAAAAGACAATTGCGTCCATCAAGTTCAGCCTTCCTCACATATGTTTTTGCTGTTGATCCAAAAGAAGGCAAAAAACCTAGTCTGAAGCGCTTCCAATTTTGACACAAACTAGGAAAAAATTCCTTAACCCCAAAATAGCAGTCAGACGTCTCCTGGGACCAAGCAGCTATTACCCCACTAATTAGAAATTATATCCCTGTATGTTAAGTTTTTGCAAGTATTTATCTAAATGCAGTTTAAACATCTGTAATGACTGACAAAACCACCTCTTCAGGCAGAGAATTCCATATCCTTATTGCTCTTACTGTAAAAAAACCTTTTCTTTGCCTTAGATGAAATCTCATTTCTTCCAGCCTAAATGTGTGACCTTGCGTCCTATGTATAGCCCTGTTTATGAATAGATTTCCAGATAAAGGTTTGTACTGGCCCCAAAAATATTTGTATAATGTTATCATATCCCCTCTGAGGCACAGTTTTTCCAAACTAAAGAGATTTAAGTTGTTTAACCTTTTTTCATAACTAAAATGCTCCATTCCTTTTATCCTTTAATCAGTTCAACAGGCTTGAGTACAGTAAGATTTTGCTATATTTATAGAGGCACGAGGAGCCCAGGGGGCTAGATGGTGGTTTTAACACTATAGGGTCAGGAATACATGTGTTCCTGACCATATAATGATCCTTTAACTTTGTTTTTTTGTTTTTTACTTTGGCTTCATAATAAACTGAAATCCTAGCTGTACTAATTATACAGACATTATTGTTGTGAAAAATGTGAAAGGAGTCAAGTTCAAGTAAGGAGAAAATTTAATGTTTAATGTTATTGTGTGTGGAATTAGGAAATCCACATCATCCTTCCATTAAAAGAAAGCACTGCACATGAGGGATCTTGTTAAGATTGATGCTTTATATATAGTTAATGCCAGAAGTTTCATTTTAAAGTTTTAAATGCACATAAAAAGGTATGACGTGGCATATAACCATATAAAAAGGTATGAGGTTTTATTAATATTGCTGAGATTGGAGTCATTTTGTTTTGCATCCTATGAACTGCCTGGAAAAGATCATCAACATTGTTCTTGAAAGTTATAGGGGTAACAAAACATTTATTATTAAAAAAAAAAGGTTATGAAAAAAATACTGTATAGGATATATTTTACTCACTTTTTGTAATCGCTCACGTTTTTCTTGTGCTTTCTTCAGTCGTTCCTTTTTCTCACTGATTTCTCTCTCCGCCTGTTTCCTTTCATATTTTCTGCGATGCTCTGCAATCTTTTGTGCCTGAAAAAAAAAAAAGGATTTCTATAGTTATGAGGGGTGTAGAAATTAAAGAAAATCTACTTATCCACATGACTAAAGTGGCACCACAATCCGTTTGTTCTTCATGACAAGCTACATGCTACATGTCCAGGCCCACTTAATTTTAGTAAAAAAACAGGGGCCCCTACCTCCAGATGTCCAAAGATGTGTACTGTAATATTGGTGTTGGTGTTACAGAGGGAGTGCAAGCAGTTAAAGGGTGTGACTGGGAGTTGTGAGGGGATTTAGAACTGCTGGGGTTAATAGAGGTTAGTATGCAGGTGCAACAAATGTTGTGTTAGTAAGTGGAGCTAAACTCAAGAAGCAGGTAAGTGTTCAGAGCACCTGCCTTGTAAAGACTTATTAAGCTGCATTGGGGAGCCTGCAATTGAACAGTCACAGAAGGGGAGAAAATGAGGGGGCTTGCAAAATCATTAGAAAAGAGATCTGTAACCTTTGCAAGCTGTTTTTACATATACCCCAAATATATATATATCTATATCTATATCTATATCTATATATCTATATCTATCTCTATCGTATATACTCTAGTATAACCAGAGTTTTTCAGTACGTTTTTTGTGCTGAAAAAGCCCCCCCTCGGCTTATACTCGAGTCACTGTCTGTATTATGGCAACTTACATTGCCATAATACAGACCAGGACCGCCGGGCTCATTACATGCCCGGCGGTCCTGTTGGGGGCTGGGAGCAAGCAGTTACTTACCTTTGCAGCAGCTCCGTTCAACTCCCTTCACCTCCGTTCCGTTCAGCTCCCCAGTCTAAATCTCGCGAGACCCGCGGCAGTCAGAGCGTTGCCATGGGTTACCGTGTATGCGCGGCATGCAGGCGGCAAGATTTACACTAGGAGCTTGCTCCAACCCCCCACCCCCCACTGCACAGTCCATCCACTGGACCACCAGGGAATCATATAGCCCCCCTCCCTGGCCATGTATCAAGCAGGGAGGGGGGACAAAAAAAATGAAATATCTAAAATATTAAAATAAAATTAAAAAATATAAAATAAAAATGCCCTCCCCCCACCAAGGTTACACACACACACTGCATTCATTATATACACACACACTACACAAACACACTGCATTCATTATATACACACACACACACTACACACACTGCATTCATTATACACACACACACTACACAAACTGCATTCATTATACACACACACTACACAAACTGCATTCATTATACACACACACTACACAAACACACACTGCATTCATTATACACACACACACTACACAAACTGCATTCATTATACACACACACTACACAAACTGCATTCATTATACACACACTACACAAACACACACTGCATTCATTATACACACACACTACACAAACACACTGCATTCATTATATACACACACACACTACACAAACACACTGCATTCATTATATACACACACTACACACTGCATTCATTATATACACACACTACACAAACACACTGCATTCATATATACACACTACACAAACACACTGCATTCATTATATACACACACACTACACAAACACACTGCATTCATTATATACACACACACTACACAAAACACACTGCATTCATTATATACACACACACTACACAAACACACTGCATTATTATATACACACACTACACAAACACACTGCATTCATTATATACACACACTACACAAACACACACATGTATTCATTATATACACACACACTACACAAACACACTGCATTCATTATATACACACACTACACAAACACACTGCATTCATTATATACACACACACTACACAAACACACTGCATTCATTATATACACACACACTACACAAACACACTGCATTCATTATATACACACACACTACACAAACACACACACACTACACAAACACACACACACTAAATATTCAATTAATGTAATTTTTGGGGATCTAATTTTATTAGAAATTTACCAGTAGCTGCTGCATTTCCCACCATAGGCTCAAGTCAATAAGTTTTCCCAGTTTTTTGTGGTAGAATTAGGGGCCTTGGGTTATATTCGGGTCGGCTTATACTCTAGTTATACGGTATATAGTTTTTTAAAATCATAATTAAATGTATACATGTACTGAACAGTTTTTTTTTTGTATTGTGGCAGTGGAGTATCTCTGTCCCTTCCCCTCCGTATTTAGACTACGCGAAGGGGCACGGCAGTCTTGCCAAGTGGCGTTGTAATGGTGCAACCAGTTGAAACCATGAATGCAGGACATTTCAGCACATTGAACATGCGAGAATCCCGGCATTTATTTGGATATTGCGCCAAAATTCAAATCCTGCTATTTCTCAGTTTTTTGAGCAGTCCTGGTTCCTTGTCTTCCAAAACGATAACCTACTTGGTTTCTGCTGGTGTGCAATTGCTGCCCTGGGTCTTCCTTGCTATTTAACCCCTTAAGGACCTAGGACGGTTCAGGACCGTCATCTGCATTTTTGACTTGCCGACTGCTGACGGTCCTGAACCGTCCTAACGGTCTTAGTTACTTACCCGATCGCCGTCGATGCCCTGGCGGCGACCAGCAGTGCTCCCGTTGTGGGGAGACTGCCTGCAGCCCAGACAGTCTTCCCACACCGGATAAGGACCCCTGTGGCCATGTGATCGCTCAACACCGCGATCACATGGTCACAATAGGTGTCCATGTGTCTGCCTGATAGGCAGTCTCCCTGCTAGTGTAAAATAAAAAATAAATAAAAATAAAGTTAGTGTTATTTAAAAAAATATATATATTTATGATATATAGACATATATCTATATAATATGTCTATATTATAAATATATATATTAACAGAGCGATCACATGGTCACAATAGGTGTCCATGTGTCTGCCTGCAGGGGGACTGTCTGTTCTGACAGGCAGTCTCCCTGCAAGTGTAAAAAAAAAAAAAAAGTTAGTGTTAATAAATAAATATAATAAGTATATATGTGTATATATATGATATATAGACATATATTATATCTATATAATATATGTCTATATATCATATATATAATGTCATACTAAGTGTATTTTTATATTAATATGTACATATATTAATATAAAAATACACTTATAATTAAATTACACACGTGTATATATATTATATATATATATATATATCTATATATATATATATCTATATATATATATATATCTATATATTGTATATATTATAAAATATAAATAATTAATTTAAATTTAAAATAATTTAAAACAATTATATATCTATATGAAATTTTATTCTATTTTGATATTAACATATATTTATATCAAAATACACTTAGAATGAATTTGTATATATATCTATGTATATATAAATAAAAATACGAATTATACATATG
This sequence comes from Pelobates cultripes, assembly GCA_933207985.1. Lineage (NCBI taxonomy): Eukaryota > Metazoa > Chordata > Amphibia > Anura > Pelobatidae > Pelobates > Pelobates cultripes. Next base: position 146,479,737 of record OW240919.1, read on the forward strand.
TCCATATACAAAATTACATTATATATACACGTAGACTTCAAATATATAAATATGCATATATATTTAAATTCTACGTGCGTATTTATGTAATATTTTCACATAATTAAGTAATTTTATGGATTTTAATTTGAAGGACCTGCCTGCCAACCCAGGCGCGAAAGTCCAGAGAATTTAATTTGCTAGCACTGTATTTAACCATGTAACGTTCTACGACACCCTAAAACCTGTACATGGGGGAACGGTTTTACTCGGGAGACTTCGCTGAACACAAATATTAGTGATTCAAAACAGTAAAACATATCACAGCGATGATATTGTCAGTGAAAGTGACTTTTTTGGCATTTTTTCCACACACAAACAGCACTTTAACTGATAATTGTTGTGATACGTTTTCCAGCTTTGAAACACTAATATTTGTGTTCAGCGAAGTCTCCCGAGTAAAACAGTACCCCCCCCCCATGTACAGGTTTTATAGCATTTTTGAAAGTTACAGGGTCAAATATTTTTTTTGAATTTGACAATTTTTATTTTACTTACAGTAAGGGTCGGGGGGAGGGTACAGAAATAGAAAGGGTTAGGTGGGGTACCAAAGGCTTCACATACGTTATCACAGTTACAGTAGGTGATCACCACGGACACCGTGTAGGTTGTAGACAATATAATATATCTAGATTACACATGTGTAGTGCCACAGCCTCTGAACCTTAACATGCGGTCATAGGTCACATTTGTTTGTCTCGTGTGTGGCGTGGTTTGAAGGGTGCCTATCCGTATTGATGGCGTGGTTGGTCGTCTTCAGTTAAGAGAGAGGGGGGAGAGGGGAATGGTATAGGGTAGGGTGGTGGGTGGGTGTCTAATGAGATGTGTGGTGTATGTAGGTTATGTTGCAGTGTAAGTGTGGGTGTACGGATGTGGGCTTGAATGTCTTCTTCAGTTCCTCTAGAAGAAGGGGGTTTTCCTCTTGATTCTGGTGGTTTGGTTTTACATTTCAGTGTGGTTTGTTGCTGTCCCATATGTCCCAAGCCTCAGTCCAGTAGGAGTTGGTATGTGTTGATTTCCTCGCTGCCATTTCGTAGGTTTTGGAAGTTTCTATAGCTGTGATACACTGGCTGATCGTGGGGGCAGTGGGCTGTTTCCATTTTCTGCTTATAACGGTGAGGGCAGCTATGCAGATGTGATACAACAAGTACCTGGTATGGACGTGAGATGTTTTGGGGAGGAGTAGCAGTAGAAATAGTTCAGGTATCAAAGTAATTTGCATTTGGGTGCAGCGGGTCGTTAGGTTTAGAACTTGTGACCAGAACTGTTTCAATAGTGGGCATTGCCACCATATGTGAAGCAGGGTGCCTCGGTCACATTGGCAGCGCCAGCACGTGTCTGGCATATTCGGGTAGCTATGTTTTAGTCTCGTTGGTACAAGATACCACCTATACAGCAATTTACGAGAGAGTTCTGTGTGGGATGTGCAGAGGGTTAATTTGTTGTTGGCGCGGAAGATATTTTGCCATTGTTCGTTTGTAAGTTCGTGCCCGATATCCTTTTCCCATGCTATCCTGAAGGAGGGTAATGTGCCTTGGGTGTTTGTTTGTTCTGAGGCATAAAGTGTCGAAATAATTTTTGTTGCCGGTTTCGACTTGGTGCATATCTCTGTCAGTTTAAGCCAGTTTGGGTCGGGTGGGCGTGCAGTTTGATGCGGTTTGTGTAGGTTAATCCATGATTGTAGCTGGATGTAGGAGAAGGTCGCTGTCGTTGGCATTTGAAATTCTTCACATAGATCTGTGAATTTTTTGAGTTCGGTACCCTGCATTACTTGCGACAACGTGGAGATACCATGTCTGTGCCAAAGTTTGTGATTGAAGTTCGGGATAAGGTGCTGGATCGTTTCTATTGGGGTTGCTGGTGACGTGGGTGATCTGTTCCCCTGTTTTTTGCGGTAATCGTCCCATAAAGAAAGAGTAAGTATTGTTGTCGGTAGCATTTCTGATGCTTTGGGTCTGTGGTTCGGCGGCATCCATGCCATGGCGGGAAGTGAGATGCCTTTGGCTCTATGTTTCTCCAATTCGACCCATGTTATGGGAGTCGGGCGGTGAGACGTTGTAATAAGTGGGGCAATCTGCGCTGCTCTATAATATCCTTTGACATCTGGTAGACCCATCCCTCCTTGGGCTCGTACAGAGACCATCGTGTTTAGGGCTACTCTTGGTTTTTTGTAGTCCCATATGTAATCATTTATCGAACTTTGTAAGTCTTTCAAGAACTTGTTGGGAAGCTTAAGTCGAAGCGTGCGAAACATATACTGAATTTTTGGTAAGATCACCATTTTTACAGAGGCTATTCGGCCCGTCCATGATATATATTTGCCCCTCCAGCTGTGTAGCAAGGTTCGAGTTTCTGTGAGGAGTTTGACATAGTTGGCTTTGTATAGGGAGTTCGTGGATGGTGTGAAGAGGATGCCTAAGAATTTGATGTGGTCCCGCCTCCAGTCATAATTAAAGTTAGCTTTGAGAATTGGTAGTTCTTGATTTGGAATGTTGACGCCTAGGGCGAGTGTTTTTGAGATATTTAATTTGTAATAAGAGCAGGCGCTGAATTGGGAGAGGACTTTGTGGAAGTTGGGTAGGGATATGTGCGGTTGTTCTAAGGTGAGGAGGATGTCATCCGCAAATAGAGATAGTTTGTATTCTCGGTTCTTGATTTTAATTCCATGTATATTGGGGTTGTCTCTGATCATTTGGGTGAGGGGTTCTAGTGTCAGGATGTAGAGGAGTGGGGAGAGGGGACAGCCCTGTCTGGAGCCATTAGAGATGTGGAAAGGTTTCGATATGAATCCCCCGTTTACCACTTTAGCCGTTGGTGAGGAGTAGAGTGCCGTGATAAGTGCTAGAAATTGAGGGGGAAACTCGAATTTTCGGAGTACTGCCATCAGAAAGGGCCAATGCAGCCTGTCAAAGGCTTTTTCAGCGTCTAATGATACTAGGACGCTAGGGGTTTTATTCCGTTGGATCTCGTAGAGTAGATCTAGTGTTTTCCTTGTGCCGTCAGCTCCCTGTCTACCACCTACAAATCCCACCTGATCTTCCTGTATCAGTGAGGGTATGATGTGTGCCAACCTGTTAGAGAAGATTTTTGCTATGATTTTCACGTCCGTGTTTAACAGGGAGATGGGACGGAGGTTTTGGCATCTATTGGGAGGTTTCCCTGGCTTAGGGAGGGTGGCAACATGGGCCATTAGCATCGCTCTCGGCAGTGTGCCTGTCAGTGTGGTGTGGTGGTATACCCTTTGTAGGTAGGGGGCTAGGAGTGGTGCGAATTGTTTATAGTAGGCGTTAGTCATGCCATCAGGGCCTGGTGATTTCCCAGGGGGTAAGGAGCTAATTGTTTCTAGGATTTCCTGTGTGGTGACCTGAAGTTGAATGGCCTTCTTTTGCGTGTCAGTAAGAGTGGGCAGTTGGGTCTTCGCAAGAAATTCTTCAATTTCTATCGTGTTCGGTTGGTGTAGCGTGGGGTCTGTGCGCAAGTTATATAGGGAGTGGTAATAGTCAGCCATGTTGTCATTGATGTCTTGCGGGTTGTATATTTTGTCGCCCTTAGCGGTGATCAAGTGAGGGATTTTAGAGTTGGATTGTTGCTTTTTGAGCATTGTGGCTAGGTGCTTCCCAGCTCTGTTGCCCTGGGTGTATGTTCTCAATTTCAGTTTATTAAGAATGTGGGTCGTTTTTTCAAAAGACAGTGCGTTAAGTTGTTTGGTGATTTCTTGTATTTCTTCAGCGTAGGCGGTGGAGGGGGTTAGGAGGTGAGCTGCGGTGGCATCTCTCAATTTTCGCAGGAGGTCTGTATGGTGTTTTTCTCGCTTACGTTTCAGGTAGGATGCGCGGCTGATTAGTAAGCCTCTCAATACCGTTTTATGGGCTTGCCATATTGAGAATATGGAGACATCTGGGGTGTCATTTGTCTTGAAGAAGTCTTTCAAGTTCGTTGTCAGCAGCGCTGTGAATTTTTGGTCATTTAGCAGTGAGTCATTGAGGCGCCATGGTGGTTTGCCTCGATGTTGATAGGCGGAGTGTAAGATCATTGTTATCGGGGCATGATCGGACCATACTATATTGCCGATGGAGCAGTTTTCTATGTGTGGGAGTAACGTGCCAGAGGCAAGTATATGGTCTATCCTGGAGAAGGTTTTATGTACTTGTGAGAAGAAGGTATATTCCTTTCCGGAGGGGTGTTTTATTCTCCATACATCATATAAGCTATTTTCATGGACAAGCTTGGTAAAAGCCTTGGTGTGGGACTTGAGATTATGGTGCCTTGTCGACGTATTTGGGATGGTCGAATCCATACGCGTGTCCATGACGTGGTTGTAATCGCCACATATGATCTTGGGGTCATTCACGCCTTCAGGGAGTTTGGCAAGAATTTTGTGTAAGAAGTTACGTTGTTGTTCGTTTGGGCTATAGAGGCATACTATGACATAGGGGTGCTCATTTATTCTGCAGTGTAGAATTATGTACCTTCCCTGATTGTCTTTTTTGACCCTGAGAGTTTCTACTGTTAGAGAGTTATGTAACAATATGGATACGCCTCTGGATTTGGAGGTATGGGTGGCATGGAGTTGCGTGGGGTAGTCTCTGAGGGCGAAGGTTGGGACTTTAGTGGAAACGAAGTGCGTTTCTTGTATACAGACTATGTCCGCCTTGATTTGTTTTATGTCATTGAGGAGCATGCGTCGTTTGTGTGGCGTATTTAGGCCCTTGGTGTTATGCAAGTAGATTAGCATGTTCTGTAGAGTGTGTTATGAGGTGTGGAGAGTTGTCTGGAGTGTGTGCAGTCCGGGTTGGTGGTGGGTGATCCTCTGTGTTGGGAGGTATTGGTGGGGGTGGATCGGTTGCGGGAGGGTGGTGAGGTATTGTATAGGTAGGGGTGTTATGTACAGGACCTAGTCTGGTACGCTATGTGTACCTGGGGGGTAGGAGCGAGAGCTTCCGGATACGTGGCTAAGCGGGCTCCTAGTTGATTTTAATAGAGTAGAGCTGAAAACATAAATGAGGCTGGCGAACAGTGCAGCAACACAATAACATTAAACGATAACATTGGTTGCAAAAGACAGACAAGGATCATTGCTTGACCTGGCGTTATGGAATTTAAATACTCTGAGGTGTTACGCGTTAAGGAATCAAGGGTTCCCTCGCGGATTGCTTAAGCGTGCCCATATACGGGCTGTCTGCTCTGGGGCATTCCCACATCCTCTCATATGGGGCGACTTTAATGCCGCATTATGTCGCTGTCCCAGGCAGATATATTATTGGGCAAACTTAGCCCGCAGTGCATACCTCTGTTGTGAATCGGGGACCACGTAAGTGGTGCAAGAAGAAGATACATGTATAATAAAAAAAATTTTTATTTTTTTTTTTATTTTTTTTTCCCTCGTGAGCTTCATGGGGCATATTATAACATTGGATGTGTCCATAGTCCCTTAATAAGCATAACTTCACGCTTTAGCTTACTGTAGCAGTCATAATGCACTAGAAAGCTGGGCTTCCAGCGAGATGGTTCAGGGTAGTGAGTGGAGCGTGGCACATGGGCATGGGCATGTTGTGAGCTAACCCCATGGGGGGGAGAGGTGGCTCATGAGTGTGGAGTTTGAGCCCGTTAGTGGAGACTGCCCCACGGGGCTTGCGCCCACTCCGCTTGAATCGTGTCATATAAGGCTAACTTGCCTGGAGATGGGAGTGGGGGGGTGTATGGGTAGGTAGTCACCCGTCTTACTCAGGGTCCCCCGGGGGTGTACGCTACCCTATGGTTTGGGTCACTGCGGGTGCTGGGATATAGGAGGCGGCTGGGTGTACAGGGCTCAGAGACAGCGCAGGCAGCTATCATCTACCTACTAGAGCGCAATAAGGTAAGCACAGGTAAGCATTAAATGATACTTGCGTCAGGTGCATTATGTCTTCGCAAATTGGTGGATCAGTCCATGGCTGCATTTCGGCCTGGGCGGCGTTTATCGTGCCGCGGTTCTCCTGGTGGTTCTTTTAGTAGGCCCCATTTCTCGATCAGCTGTAATCCTTCTTCTGGGGATGATATGATGGACGTCTTCCCGCCTTTGGTAAGGATTAATTTCGTGGGGAATCCCCACCGATATCGGATCCCATGGCTGCGGAGAACCGTGGTGGTCTGGGTGTAATCCCTTCTGCGACGGAGTGTAGCTGGTGAAAGGTCCGCCATGATGCGCACCGATGGGAAGTCGTCATGGGGGTCCCCTCTGTTTCGGTGGGAGCGTAGGACCAGTTCCTTGATGTGGAAGTAATGGGCCCTAAGCAATACGTCGCGTGGAATGGAATCCGGTAAGTTTTTGGGTTTTGACACCCTATGTATCCTGTCCACCAGGATATGTATCCTGTCCACCAGCATGTCCGCGGGAATGTCAGGCGCGTAGGCTCTCATCAGACCTCTTGCATAGGCTTGCAGGTCATCTGGCAGGACTGTCTCTGGGACTCTACGGAGTCGTAGATTATTCCTTCGTGCGCGGTCCTCATGGTCCGCCATGCGTTCTTCCATGGCTGTCAGCTTGTGCTGTATCGCTTGTAATTTCTCTGAGGTGGCGGTTTGCACCGTCTCTATCTCCTGGTGGCGCCGTTCCATGGTGGTTGTTCTTGCCGAGAGATCCCTCACCTCCCTCTTAATTTGGTCGGCGGTCGTCTTCCAGGTGGCGATCAGTTTTTCTGCCATAGTCTCCATTGCCAGTTCAAAGTGGCTGCGTGTCAGGCAGTCCACGGGCAGAGAATCCTCCGATGGCGCTGGAGAGGGACTGGGGGCAGTCTCGTCTGCGCCCTCTTGTCCGGCTGCACGTGGCGGGTCCGCCGCTGAGGAGGATTTGTGGCCGAAAAAAATCATTTTTTCGGCTTTAGAGGTAGCCTTTTTGGTCTTGGAGGTAGCCATGTGGTGTTTGGCAGGTTTTCAGCTCGGGGTAAAAGTTATTTTATGCGGAGCCCTCGTGCCAGAGCAAAATCTCAGACGTCCGTCTTGCTCGGCGGTTAGCCACGCCCCTAGGGTCAAATATTTTTACATTGAAAATGGCCAGGTTGGTTACTTTGCCTTTGAGAGCTTATGGTAGCCCAGGAATGAGAATTACCCCCACGATGGCATACCATTTGCAAAAGAAGACAACCCAAGGTATTGCAAATGGGGTATGTCCAGTCTTTTTTAGTAACCACTTAGTCACAAACACTGGCCAAAATTAGCGTTTAATTTAGCTTTTTACTTTTTTCACACACAAATATGAATGCTAACTTTGGCCAGTGTTTTTGACTAAGTGGCTACTAAAAAAGACTGGACATACCCCATATTGAATACCCTGGGTTGTCTACTTTAAAAACAAAAAAACAATCAGTATATGTGAGGTGTTATTCGGAGATTTATGACAGATAATAGTGTTACAATGTCACTATTGATAAATTTTAAAAATGTGTTTTGAAACCGCAATATCCTATTTGTACCTATAGCCCTATAACTTGCAAAAAAAAAAAAAAAAGCAAAAAAGCATGTAAAAACTGGGTATTTTTAAACTCAGGACAAATTTTCGAATCTATTTAGCAGTTTTTTTCATTTGCTTTTGTAGATGAGTAAAAGATTTTTCAAGTAAAAGTAAAAATGTTTTCAATTTTTCATAATTTTTATTTTTAAATTAAATTACATGAGATTATATAAATAATGGTATGTAAAGAAAGCCCCTTTTGGCCTGAAAAAAACCCCAATATATAATTTGTATGGGAACAGTAAATGAGAGAGCAGAAAGTTACAGCTAAACACAAACACCACAAAAGTGTAAAAATATGCTTGGTCGCAAATGTACAACATCGCAAAAACAGTCCGGTCCTTAAGGGGTTAAGCAGGTAATTATTTTATTTTTTCCTTTAACCTTTATTATTAAATAGGATTTTCAAGATACAATTTTTATTTAATTACATTCTTCTTTGTAGTATGGCTTCTACCTCTAGGAAGCATAGGTGAGCCAAACGTAATAGGGGTTTTTAAAAGGGTGCCAGTGAGGGCCAAAAATAAATATATATAGTCTATATTAGATATAGTCTGCCAAAAGATCTGTATTTCCAACTACTTTCACAACAGCATCTCTTGAGTTTAGGCAAATAGTGAACAACTGGTGGGTTCTGACTAATGATATCTCGCTACTTGCGGAGTTCCGCAAACTCCCAAACATGTGCTACAAGAGGAATAAAAGCTTAGGAGACCATCTGGTAAACATGGATCCTGTGCACGGCTACCAGAGGGATCAAACTCCACTGAACCCAGGTTGTTAAAGATGACTAAGGTGTAAGACCAGCGGATATATGGTATCCAGGAAATAGTTTGCACACTCTGTGATGCGTGTTACTGTTTTGAAACTCTTGTATTTGTGTTCAGTAAAAAGCAGTTTATGTGTAAAAAATGAAACAAACAAAAAAAACAAAAAACAATTATGAACGCTAACTTTGGCCAGTGTTTGTGACCTAGGGTTCAGTGGAATTTGACTAGTAAAAAAGACTGGACATAAGCCATTTTAAATACCCTAGGTCAGGGGTAGGCAAGCTATGGCACTAGTGCCATGCACGGCACTCGTGGTGTCTTCGTACGGCACTCTAGAGTCAAACAGGCTCTGGCCTATCAGGAGTCCCAGCGAAACCTCAGACATCTGCTAATACGAACAGGTGGTGAAGCTCTCTCCTGGTGCTCCTCCTACCTCACGCAGCACAATTTTAGTGTTTCTTTCCCTGGCTCTGCCTCTTCCTTCCAACCTCTCTGTTGGTGTCCCCCAAGGCTCAGTCCTTGGTCCCCTGCTGTTCTCGATCTACACTGCCTCCCTTGGTAAACTCATCAACTCCTTTGGCTGCCAATATCACTTCTATGCAGATGACAATCTATCTGTCCTCCCCTGATCTCTCCCCGCCCCTCTTGACTAGTATCTCTGACTGCCTCTCTGCTATTGCTAACGGGATGGCTGCCCACTTCCTTAAACTCAACTTGTCCAAAACATAACTTCTGGTCTTTCTTCCCTCAAGTGTTGCTACTCCTGTCTGTCTCCCTCCACGTTAATGGTGCTACCATTAGCTTTACCACGCAGCCTCTCCTTCACCCATCATGTCCAGTTGATCGCCAAATCCTGACGCTTCCATCTCAAAAACACTGCGTGCATCCGCCCTTTCCTAACGCCAGATGCAGTTAAGATGCTGGTCCACGCCACTGTCCTTTCTCGCCTTGACTACTGCAATCCACTTCAGTGGTCTTACGTGCTCCCAACTTGCTCCATTGCAATTTTATAATGACTGCGGCGCCCGCACCTCCCGAAGATATAGGGCTCCATATAAAATTCTGGTTCTTGCTACTTCCACCTATCTATCCTCCCTAATACACAAGTATGTCCCGTCTAGGCCTCTGTTCGTACTCCCACAACTGATGCTCGCATTCAAGATTTATCTAGTGCTGCACGTTCCTGTTGAACTCCCTTCTCTTCTTCGTTAGACGTTCACCCGGTCTCCACTACTTAAAAAAAAAAAAAAATCAATAAAAACTCACTTTCACAAAAGCATATGAATTAAACTGTTAATGGCTACAAAAAAACCAAAACAAAACAAAAACAGCCTTCAGTGAATACTATTCTACCTACTTCCCTAATACTTCCCTTACCTTTTGTGTCACTATACCCCACTCCCTCTAAGCATGTTACAATTACGTTTGTTAGTCCACCCATTGTAAAGCGCTATGGAATTTGTTGGCGTTCTACATTTTAATAATAATAATAATAAAAAAAAAGGTCAATCCTCAATTTATGCATTGCAGCACGTAGAGGAAGGTCACTTCCTCCCAGCACTTGTGAATAGGAATCTGCACTGTAGTAGAACATCCCACAGCTGCTATTGCAGCTCCTGTCCTTGAGCTGTATCTGGCCAACCTGCTCCCAACTTGAACACAGGGAAGCCACCCACACTATCCCTCCCCTCATACAAATAATATGAACAGCCCACACACAAACCCAACACCACTAACAACCACATGCAGCCTCTCACATGCAATACCCCAAACAGCCACACATACACCACACACACACAATGTAACATATCCACCTACACAGACACACACACAATTCCACAAGCAGCCCCCATACACAGCCCCCATTCATAGGTATCATACATGATACTACAAACTACTTAAGAACATATACAATATAATGGCTCATATATTCACACAAATACAACAATACCAAGCAACTGCAGTATAATTAACACAAGCAGAATACAGCAACATACACACCTCAATTTAAAATAAAATAGGACCGGCACGCTACGTGACATCACAATCCTATTTTGGCACAGTGCTGCTAAAAGGTTGCCTACCCATGCCCTAGGTTGTCTACTTTTTCAAATGTTATGTCATGGTGGGGTAATTTTTATTTCTGGGCTGCCATAAGGTGTCAAAGGCAACATAACCTGTGAAATTTCTATTTGCAAAAACGGAAATGGGCAAGTCTAATATTTGGCCCTGTAACTTACCAAAACACCATACAACCTATACATGTACTGTGGTACTTGTGAGACATTACTCTACACAAATATGAGTGTTTTAGAGGAGAAAAATATATAAAACTTCATATCATCAGTGAAAGGACAGGTTATTTGTGAAAAATGCAAAAACACTAATATGAATGCTATCTTTGGCCAGCGTTTGTGACTAAGTGGCTACTACAAAATACAGGACATAACCAGTTTTGAATGCCCTGGGTTGTCTGCTTTTGCAAATGGTATGCTATGATGGGGTTAATTTTCATTCCTGGGCCGCTGTACGGTAATAAGGTAATATTGGCCCAGCAAACCACTCTGGCAAATTTCAGTGTCTAAAAACTTAAAATGCGGCAAGCCCTGTATTTAATGATTCGACCCTGTAACTATTCAATACTCCATAAAACCTGTAGATGGTGGTTACTGTTATATTTGTGAGACATCGCCGCACACAAATGTGTATGTTATTGCAGCAAAAGCTAACAGTATTATGACATTCATGGTTAACGTTCCATGCAGAAATAATAAAATATAAAAATGTCTTAATTTCACATAATTTTTTTGATTTTATTCATATTAAATTGTATCTTGTATATATTTGATGTGAAATGAAAGCCCTATATCTCCTGAAGAAAATAAAATATACAATAACAGACTTATAGCCAACAGCCCAGGTATTTTTTTGATTAGAACTTGTACAATTGGCTTTGTCCTTAAGGGGTTAATATGTGTCAAACCAGACTTATGATATAAATTCTATCTCTTAGGAATATTTTGACCATGTCTGATGTTAACCCCTTAAGGACTGGACTGTTTTTGCGATGTTGTACATTTGCGACCAGGAATATTTTTACACTTTTGTGGTGTTTGTGTTTGTCTGTAATTTTCCGCTTTCTCATTTACTGTTCCCATACAAATTATATATTGTTTTTTTCAGGACAAAAGGGGCTTTCTTTACATACCATTATTTATATAATCTCATGTATTTTAATTTAAAAAAAATACAAAAATCTGATGAAAAATTGAAAAAAATACATGTTTTTTGACTTTTACTTGAAAAATCTTTTACTCATCTACAAAAGCGAATGAAAAAAACTGCTAAATAGATTCAAAATTTTGTCCTGAGTTTAAAAATACCTAGTGTTTACTTGCTTTTTTGCTTTTTTTTGCATGTTATAGGGCTATAGGTACAAGTAGGATATTGCGGTTTCAAAACATACATTTTTAAAATTTATCAATAGTGACATTGTAACACTATTATCTGTCATAAATCTCTGAATAACACCCCACATGTACATATATTTTTAAAGTAGACAACCCAGGGTATTCAATATGGGGTATGTCCAGTCTTTTTTAGTAGCCACTTAGTCGAAAACACTGGCCAAAGTAAGCATTCATATTTGTTTGTGTGTGAAAAAGTAAAAAAACTAAATTGAACGCTAATTTTGGCCAGTGTTTGTGACCAAGTGGTTACTAAAAAAGACTGGACATACCCCATTTGCAATACCTTGGGTTGTCTTCTTTTGCAAATGGTATGCCATCATGGGGGTAATTCTCATTCCTGGGCTACCATACGCTCTCAAAGGCAACGTAACCAACCTGGCCATTTTCAATGTAAAAATATTTGACCCATGTATTTGACCTTGTAACTTTCAAAAAATGCTATAAAACCTGTACATGGCGGGTACTGTTTTACTCGGGAGATATCGCTGAACACATATATTAGTGTTTAAAAACTGGAAAACGTATCACAACAATTATATCATCAGTAAAAGTGCTGTTTGTGTGTGAAAAATGCAAAAAAGTAACTTTCACTGACAATATCATCGCTGTGATATGTTTTACTGTTGTGAATCACTAATATTTGTGTTCAGCGAAGTCTCCCGAGTAAAACAGTACCCCCCATGTACAGGTTTTAGGGTGTCGTAGAACGTTACAGGGTAAAATACAGTGCTAGCAAATTAAATTCTCTGGAATTTCGGCCTGGGTTGGCAGGCAGGTCCCTCAAATTGCAATCAATAAAATTACTGAATTATGTAAAAATATTACATAAATACGCACGTAGAATCTAAATATATATGCATATTTATATATTTGAAGTCTACGTGTATATTTATATAATTATTTATGTAATTTTGTATATGGACATATGTATATTTCTTATTATTTTTATTTATTTTTATATACATAGATATATATACAAATTCATTCTAAGTGTATTTTGATATAAATATATATATATTAATTTTAAAATACAGTTAGAATAAAATTTCATATAGCTATATAATTTTTTTTCAATTTTTTATTATTTAAAAAATGTATTTAATTTAAATTACTTATTTATATTTTATAATAATATATATATACAATATATATAATTATATATATTATATATATATACACGTGTGTAATTTAATTAAAAGTGTATTTTTATATTAATATAAGTACATATTAATATAAAAATACACTTAGTATGACATATATATGATATATAGACATATATTATATATATATATTATATATATATATATATATATATAATATATATATAATATATATCTATATATCATATATACACCTATATAATTATTTAATTTTTTTTAATTAACACTAACTTTATTTTTTTTTTCTGATTTTACACAAGCAGGGAGACTGCCTGTCAGCACAGACAGTCCCCCTGCAGGCAGATACATGGACACCTATTGTGACCATGTGATCGCTGTGTTAAGCGATCACATGGCCACAGGGGTCCTAATTCAGTGTGGGGAGACTGTCTGGGCTGCAGGCAGTCTCCCCACAACCGGAGGAACACTGATCGCCGCAGGGGGAACGACGGCGATCAGGTAAGTACCCCCAGACCGTTAGGACGGTTCAGGACCGTCATCGGTCCTCAAGGCAAAAATGCCGATGACGGTCCTGAACCGTCCTCGGTCCTTAAGGGGTTAAGGACACAGCTTCAGAAGCTTGTCTTACGCTTAATGACAAGCAATTTTTGCATTTTCTTGCTGTGTCCATTCAACTGCAATTAGCATCTCTCTCGTTTATTGCACCGACAAATTATATACTGTTTTTTAAAGGACACAAAGGGATTTAATTTATGTAACACACACACACACATATATTATATATATATATATATATATATATATATATATACACACACACACACACACACACACACACTTATTAAAAAAAATACAGAAAAATGCAAAAAAGGAAAAAAAATGTGTACAGTTTTTGCAATAATGTGTTCCTAATTAGTGCAGGTTAAAGAAAGTAATTAAAAATAAATTCATTTAGTTCTGATTTACAGAATATATAATGTGTCTGGGATTTTAAGTTTTTTTGGTAGTTACAGGTCACAAAGCACAAGGAGTAAAATAAACTTTTAATGTGGAGTGATTTTAGAATTTGGTATGTTTGTCTTGTAAGCTTAATAGCCATAAAAGAAAACAAAATTGCCACACAAAAGTATATATTTATATAAATTAGACATCACAGGCTATTGTTCTAAGGTTGTTTTGACACTTTCTATGTAGCCATTTCACCGCCAATCTCTGCTAAATATTGGAGTAAAATTTAGTTTTTTGGGGTTTTTGGCAAACAAACGTATAACAAAGAACTTCTCATGTGTATTTTGTAAAGTTGGTGTGTGCTATTCCTGTATTTTGTGTTCAGTTACTTCTGCTGAGTACAACGATACCCCCATTGTATGTCTTTGGCACTATTTTGTGAAGCTACAGTGCCATATAGGAGAGACCTGTCCGTTTCAACATTTACAGTAGAATTTTGAGAGGCGGAATTAATGGGCCTATGCTTCAATTTGGGGTATTATAGCAGTTTGACTGTTCAAAAAAACAAAACAAAAAAAAAACCACAAAGGCCCACAAAAAAGCAGACTCTCCAGGGTCTCTCATATGGTGCATATTGTGCCTTAACATGCCCCCGTTTTTTCACCAATATATGCCAAAGTATGTGGTAAAAAATAATTTTGGGCATTTTTTACATCCGGATTACATTTTTGCTGGGCATTTTGTACATTTCATATGTGCCACTATGTTCAAAACCCCCAAATTATGCTCAGCTAAGTCTTCAGAGTAAAACAATATGCCCAATGTATGACCTAGACACCCACACCAGCTAGCAAAATTTATGTAATTATAAAATATTTAAATTAATGAAATAAATTGAACCCCTGAGGGTTAAAAAAAAAATAAATAAAAAAGTTAATCCTCAAGGGTTAAAAGAAATCCGATTACAGTATAATACGGTTATCTGTATTTTGATCACTGTAGGCAGCGATCAACTGGCAGTGAAGGGGTTAATTTTTATTTAGACTGGGTAAAGGGTTTTTTTTTTTACTTAAACATTACTAAAACTTTTTGAAACTTTTTTTAACCTTTTAAAAGCTTATTTTAAAACTTTTTTTTTTTTAAGTTGACCCCTAGTTAGCCTTACACTAAATTCCCCAATAACTTTCACCCATCCCAGCTAGCTAAATATATAATTTTTAAATATTTAAATTAATAAAATAAATTTAACCTCTGAGGATTAAAAAAAAATAAAAATAATTAACCCTCATGGATAAAAATAATTAAAAAAAAAATATATATGACGACAAAATACAGAGGCAGACCGAAGCGTTAACCCTGCGATTGCGGCGATCTGGGGTTAACTTTAGTAAAGGATGGAAATTTTCCGTCAACGGTCCTTAACTGAAGGACAAGGTTGACGGAAAATTTCAGTCTGCGGTCGGGAAGGGCTTAAATTGTTCACTGTATGTCTTGAAAGCAAAATGTTTTTTTCTAAAAAAAAAACAAAAAACAAAAAAAAAAAGTATCAGAGTCAACATATGGACAAAATTATTTTTGTCTGCAGCTCAGATTGAAATATTTTGTCTGCAGCTCAGATTGAAATTGAGGTATAAATCCTTATTGCATAATGTATAAATCCTTTAATTGATAAATTCATTTCTTGACAATTAGATATAAATCAAAACCTATTATCTTGTAAATACCTGCAATTTTGATTAGTGAAGATGCAGTGGTTATTTTAAAGTAAAGTAATTCTTTTAAAGACTTGTTGAGGTTTTTGGTATGTTTTTTAATGGGTTTGGTCTATGTAATATTATGGCATACCAATATAGCGAGATATAGTTATTGTTAATACCACGTTCTTCAAATGTGTTTGCATATTTTCAGTTTTAATTCCAAGCGGAGAGTTTAGTTACAGAGTGGCTTGGGAAAAGTTATTGGTTTGCAACCATTTGTGGAAATAATTATATTATCATCATTAGATTATCTATGCTTCTTTAATACAAAAGATATTCCCTCGTATCTCATCCGCACTTTGTCTCCCTCTCTTGCTCTTCCTCTACTAAAAATTTTCAATCTCTCCCTTTCCTCTGTCACATGTCCCTCACCCTTCAAACATGCAACTGTAACCCCAATTCTGAAAAAGCTCAGCCTTGACCCCCAACTGCCCATCCAACTACCGCCTTCTCTTGCTACTGCCATTTGCCTCCAAGATCCTCGAAAGAGTTGTGTACACCAGACTGACTGACTTTCTCGAATCCAACTCTCTGCTTGAACTCCTTCAGTCTGGATTCCGCGCTGGTCATTCTGTCTAAACGGCTGTGACCAAAGTATCCAACGATTTAATTACTGCTAAATCTCACGGCCATTACTCTATCCTAATTCTCCTTGATCTTTCTGCTACCTTTGACAATGTTGATCATCAACCGCTTCTGTAATTTTGTTCTATGGGATACTGATCTCTCCTGGTGCTCCTACCTTTCCCAGCACTCTTTCAGTGTTTCTTTCTCTGACTCTGCCTCTTCCCCCCCACCCCCCTCCTCCCAGCCACTCTGTCAGTGTCCCCCAAGGTTCTGTCCTTGGTCCCCTACTGTTCTCTATCTATACCGCCTGTCACGGCAAGGGTGTATAATTTATTATTACACTATGGAATATCATCTTTTAATGTAATTTGTGTAGTAAATGGCACAAATTACAGAGATGCTATTGCTGAGGTCAACAGGGGTTACATTTTTTGAAGCTGGGACCCCCACAGAGGTCAGATGACAGAAGGGGTAGTGTGAATGGCATAGGAATGTGAAAAGGATTTTACTATATGGATGTGAAGTCTGCAAGGTGTGAGGTTCTACACTTGGGAAAAGTCTGAATGTCTCTTCATCCATTTGGCATGTACCTTGTAAGTGATGAGTAAATCTCTTTGATATGTAAATGCCATTAGCTTTGTTCTAGTATCATATCCAAAAGGAAGGACAAAAACATTCATATTTACCCCCACAGAATAATAATTAAGCCTCATTTTTGTTATATTTGGAATGTGACAAGCACCATCTTCTAACCAAGTCCAAACATGAGTGGCCTAACTTGACCCTAGGGAAAGGAATTGTGATATCCGTCCTATTGGATCGTGGGTGGGACGTGCAACATGTCTATGGAATGGGAAAATAACAAATTTGTAGATGCAATTATTATTTCTGTGGCAGGTACAAAAAAGAAGTCACCTTGCCAGAGACTCCCTGGACAGAAGTTGTACTTTGAAAACCTAAGTGAGTAATTAGGACTTCTGTATTTTATCCTTTTTGTTTTTATCTGTTGTTGGTGTAAATAATTTGTTTATCATATATTTTTATATGCACTGTGACTATCTTTTGCTCATAATAAACATTCATTTATTAAGTTTTGCCTTTGTCTGGTTACACGTTACCTGAAGAGACTAGTTAGTATTTTTATAATTCCTTAAATATTGTACTAAGTAATATTTGGTGGGTTTTATTATTGATTTACCTGGGGGACCAAGGCACCCCATTTATAAATTGTCTTGGTGGTGGCAGCGTTAAAGTAGTAATAGTTATATTATTATGTTTAAGTGTGGGTGGTGTTAAAGGGGGATTTTGTCATTATTTCCGGTCTAGTGCAGACAAATAGTGTACTTTAACCCTTTCACCACCACAACTACGTCACGCACACTCTTGGAGTAGGGTGCGTTCGTGACACCGCCTCCCTCGGCAAGCTCATCAGCTCCTTTGGCTTCCGTTATCATTTATATGCAGGTGACACACAAATCTACCTGTCCACTCCTGATCTCTCACCGCCCATCTGGACTAGTGTCTCTGACTGCCTCTTTGCGATTTCCAAATGGATGGCTGCTCACTTCCTTAAACTCAACCTGTCCAAAACAGAACTTCTGGTCTTTCCTCCCTCAAGTGTTAACATTCCTGTGTCTGTCACCCTTCAAGTCAACAACGCTACCATGACCTCCCCCTCACAGGCTCGCTGCCTGGGTGTTCTCTCCAACCTTTTTCTTCACCCCTTATGTATAAATCAATCGCCAAATCCTGTCGCTTCCATCTCAAAAACATAGCGCGCACCCGCTCCTATCCAACGTTGGATGCGGCTAAGATGCTGGTCCATGCTGTTCTCTCTCACCTTGACTATTGCAATCCCCTTCTCAGTGGTCTTAAGTGTTCCCAGATTGCAAAGCTGCAATCTATAATGAATGTGGCAGCAAGGCTCATTTTCCCATCCGCGCACACCTCCCACGCCTCCCCGCTCTGTCATTCCCTGCATTGGCTTCCAGTTAGATACAGGGCTCAATTTAAATTTCTGGTGCTTGCTTACAAGTCCCTACATAATGCTGTTCCAACCTACCTATCCTCCCCAATACACAATTATGTGCCGTTGAGGCCCTATGCTCTGCCAAAGACCTACGTATATCCTCTGTCCGTACTCCCCACCTCTAATGCTCGCCTCCAAGATTTCTCCAGGGCTGCACCTCCTCAGTCTCCACTCAAAAAAAAATAAAAAAATTTGAAAACTCACTTCAAGAAAGCATATCAATTAAACAATTATCCTGCAACTGTCAAAATTACCTACTAAGCACTCAGTGAATACTTTTTTTACAACAACCTACTTCATACCCCTACTTTTACCCTTTGTGTCACTATACCCCACTTCCTCTAGAATGTAAGCTCATTGAGCATGGCCCTCTACACCTCTGTTCTTGTATGTCCAGTTGTCTGGTTACAATTACATGTCTGTTAGTCCACCCATTGTACAGCACTACGAAATCTGATGGTGCTATATAAATGATAAAATAACAATTTGACAGTCTGCCATATCATAGTAAAGAATATTAAATGTTAATGCATTATCTTATGACGAGTTATTGCATTCATTGGTGTTAAATTACAATGCTCATTATCCATTTCATTGCCTACACAGAAATAATATCCTGACATGTTTGACCATGGATTATAGTATAGATTATTGTTGTCACAATAAATTATACTTTTAAATAATATAGTTAATATTCATAATAATTTGTAATATTTTTACTACAATTTTTAATTTTACATAATTTTCACAAAATATCTTGCCCCACAGTGATTCGTATACTGCCGGTGAACTTAGTGACGGCCACTAGAGGTCTCATTAACCGTTTATGCTCAACATTGCACAAAAAAACCCCCCAATAAACAATTTTAATGTTAAAGGGACACGGTAGGCACCCAGACTACTTGAGCCCATTGAAGTGGTCTGTGTGCAAACGCCCATCATCCTTAACTCTAGAGAGGTAATTATTGCAGTTTTTATAAACCGCAATAATTACCTGCTAGGGTTAACTCCTCCTCTAGTGGCTGTCTATCAGACAACCACTAGAGGGACTTCCAGAGGCTTAGACTACTTTTGGTAGTCTAAAAGACGCTGGACGTCCTCGCGCTACGCATGAGGACTTCCAGCATTGCCGGAATCCCAATTGGAAAGGATTGAATGATGAGAAGATCCTAATGCGGAAGCACATTAGGACTGCCCCACCGATGGCGGGGGAGGAGCGTGGATGGAGCTGAGCAAGCACCGAGGAACATCGACGCTGGACCAAGGTAAGTGACAAAAGGGTTTATTAACCCCTTCTGCACAGTGGCGTCACTAGGGGGGGCCAGAGGGAGCCATGGCACTCCTTAGATCAGGCCGCCTCCCCCCTCCAAATTTAAAATAAAGTTATGGCTCGCTGCGCACGCCGCCTGTCTGAAGCACTTGCCGCTGCGCCGCAAGGGAGCACTGCTTTAATCATTAGGGAAATGACTGCCACGAGGTGAGTCTCACCTCGCGGCTGTCAGTTCCCTGATGAGTTTAGTTGTTTTGGCTGCTTGCTAAACGGTGCCAGCGTGCCTTACGTCATAGGCAGACCTCCTCAGACCATAGAGAGGGAGCAGAGCAGGAGGGCACGTTAGCAGAGACTCAGAGCAAGTAAGGGGGGGGGGGGGGCAGGACAAGCTAAGCAAAGATGCCATGGAGGCATGCTGGGCAGACAGCAAGGAGGGGGGGCAGAGCAAGCAAGGAGGGGGGCAGATGTCAAGGAGGAGGGGCAGAGCAAGCAAGGGAGGGGGGGGGGCAGAGCAAGGGGCAGACAAGCTAAGGAGGGAGGGGCAGGAGCAAGCAAGGGGGCAGAGCAAGGGAGGCATGCTGGCAAGGTGAGCAGCTAAGCAGGGCAGATGCTGGGGCAGATAGCAAGGAGGGCAAGAGCAAGTATGGGAGGGGGGAAGGAGCAAGTAAGGAGGGCAAAAGAGCAAGGCATGGGAGGGGGAAGGAGTCGCTAAGGGAGGGGGGCAGAGCAAGTGGCGCATGAGGGGGGGCAGACAAGTAAGGGAGGGGGGCAGGAGCAAGGGAGGGGGGGCAGAGGCGGGCGGGAGGGGGGGCAGAGCAAGTAAGGGAGGGGGCAGAGCAAGTATGGAGGGGGGCGGAGCAAAGCAAGGGAGGGGCAGAGCAAGCAAGGGAGGGGGGAAGAGCAAGCAAGGGAGGGGGGAAGAGCAAGCAAGGGAGGGGGGGAAGAGCAAGCAAGGGGGGCAGAGCAAGCAAGGGAGGGGGGGGCAGAGCGCAAGGGGGGGGCAGAGCGCAAGTGGAGGGAGGGGGCAAAGCAAGCAAGGGAGGGAGGGGAAGAGCAAGTAAGGGAGGGAGGGCAGAGCAAGCAAGGGAGGGAGGGGCAGTGAGCAAGTAAGGGAGGGAGGGGGCAGAGCAAGTAAGGGAGGGAGGGGGCAGAGCAAGTAAGGGAGAGGGGGCAGAGCAAGTAAGGGAGAGGGGGCAGAGCAAGTAAGGGAGGGAGAGGGCCGACCGGGTACCTTCCGCCGACGGATGCTCCTAGTGCTTTCCGAGGACTCCAAGCACTCTGCCTGACACCATAACCACTGCAGACCCCACGAACCGCCGCAGCTTGGTTGGGATCTCGCCGTCTCCACCCACTCTGGACCCAGGACCAGGGTCCAGCTTCCAGCAGGTCGACCTCTCTCCCAATTCCAGAGAGCAGGAACAGGAACAAGCTCTTAGCAGGGCTTAGTGATTATACCCTGGGGAGTATAATGATTATAGCAATCCCCAGAGTGTAGTTTCTCCAATCCCCCAAACATGAGCCGAAACTTCATGAAGGTACAAGATGATCTGACTCCAATGAGCGTTTATTACTCCTTATATACAAGTTTTCAGGTCAGAGGCACACCCCTGGACCTGGTGGTAAACTGTGACAAAAGGGTCACAAACCAATGGGAACACTAATTAACATGATAACACTCTCACATACACAATGAAATCCCTCCTCTCCATCCTGGAGATAATTGGCTTAAGGCACTGCAGTAAACTCAATTATCTCCAGGTACAAAAAATATCTACATTTTACACTAACAGCAAAAATACGTAAAAGTACATAAAAATACATAATTCTTATTATATTACACAGAACCCCCACATTTAACCTATCCCCAGATAGCTCGGATCTGAGCGCCCAATCTAGGTGAACAATAGACAGGAAACGGGGGAGGGGAAGAAACACACCTTCCCATGGATTCAATGGGAAGAAACTGTCTTTAGAAGCCAATAAGCCCCAAATAGTCTTTTTAAATGGCAATACACCCCAGGGCCATAGTCATGAGGAAGGAGGCTGGCAATCAGGCTCCTCCAAAAGCCGGGGGCAAAGGGCAGCTTGTCACCTAACAATCCAGGGACAAAAGGCATTTCGTCACAGGTGGATTTTAAATGAAATCTTTGAGTACATTATATATGAATGTACCCAGGATTACATATTGTGCGTGTAACAATGAAACAAGTAATTTTAGTTTGTATTGGTAATGGATTCACCAACTTTTATGCATGTTATAGGCAGATCAGGGCACACAATTAAGTTTAATGAAGAAGCTTTAGTGTGTAAATCATGCCCCTGCAGTGTAGGAGTTAAAACACTTTTTGCAGTTCTTGCCACATCTCCCGTAGCCGCGAGACACATAGCCTCAATGAAAAAGAGTTTTCATTTTTACAGTACAGTTGTTTACTTTAACGATTTTTAGCTCTTACTGGGGCGTTGCTTGGAGGCAAAAAGACCAGGGGCTTTTATTATTAATTATTCAATAACCCAAGTATTTCTGATTTGAAACTGTTCATGTCAAAGAAAATGGCTACTGCGCACAATGTATGTTGCAAAGTTGCATTAGAATGCCATGACAATTTATAATTCATAACGTGCGTTGGGGGGGCGTGGCCGACCAAGAGACTGAGCGGACGTCTGTGTGTGTGACTCAAAATCAGAAAAATAAAAGACCTCAATTTTGGCCAAAAAAAAAGACTTACCTGACAGAAACATCCCCCCTCACCAGAGGAAATAATGGGGTGCAAGAATAGAAAGGCTCAGCGCACAGAAACGACCCGCTTACCAGATATTTGACTCTCCTTTGAAAGGCCCTTGCCGTGGCTGCAAGCCAAGATGGCGCCTGAGGCCAGAGCAGAACAAGAAATGTCGGACGACTCTCCCGAGGAGGAATAACAGCCCCCCCCCGCCACGGTCAGGTGGGGAATCCACAGCATCAGAGTCTGATGAAGATTCAGCCCCCTTCACGAAGGGAGACATAAAGAGGCTCCTGATAAACCTCAGAAGAGGATGGAGAGAGGACCTTTAAGTGGTCCAGGCCGAGGTGGGGATAGTCCACAACAAAGTCCGAGCCCTGGAGGCGATAGAGACTGCCAGAGACACCCAAATATAGGAGACTAAGATACAAATGGGAGACATAGCCGCACAAGTGCAGAGGCTAAACCGCACCGTGACAATGCTTGAAACACGCCACAGGCAAGAAACATACGCCTCAGGGGGATTCCAGAGGAGAGTGGGAACGAGAGGCTGGGGGTGGGACTGCCCCACCAGAGATCGCCTCGTGTACAGAGTCCGCAAATCCCCAGCGGCACCAGAGAGGACTACCAGGGACGTAATAGCGGTGACATGCGATGTAAGAAAAGCAATCATGAGCCACACCAGAACACAAGGGACTATAACATTTGCGGGTAGTAAAGTAGCCATATATAGAGACATCCCATTCTTCGTGCTGGCGGAAAAACGAAAATTGGCACCTGTGGCCAGGAAACTTAGAGACTGCTCTATAAAATATTGCAGGGGAATGGAGGGGTCCCTTGATGTGACTGTGGGGAACACATCCCACACCCTGACGTCGGCATAGGACCGAGAGGAGTTCTACAAACTCCTGGGCCTGCGTCCCCGGACTCCGCCAGAGACACCCTCCAAGCAGGAGGCTCAAAGACCGGCACCAATAAAGCGCAGAGTCTGCCCAGACAGGCAGGAAGAAGAGCCTCATGGCGCTGAACCCCAGACAACGTAGTACACTCCCCGAACCAGTCCCACCCAGCCCAAAAGACAAAGAGACTAAACAACTCCAAGGCCAGTCTGAGTCCAGACACCCATCTAAGTCCATAGAGACATAAGCCCTTACCAAATAGCCACCAACAGAACCCACTATACGCTCCTTAGCTATCTGCCCCTCGTCAGTGGTTGCTTATTGTTTATATGCACAATACCTATATAAATTGGAAAAGTTGTACTTTGTTCACGATAACTCAATAAAATACAAATTAAATTAATTAAAAAAAAAAAAAATCATAACATGCAGTCTGCTATGACAATATAAAACGCATTTCTTCATATTATTAATTCATCCATGAAGAGATGGGTTTTATATTGTCATGGTAGACTGCATATAATGAATTTTACATTGTCATGGCAGTCTATTGCAGCTTGGGCAGCAGCCATTTTCTTTGTTGGGATAATGGGACGGCAGACATTTTCTTTTTTGGTGTGAACAGTTCCAAACCAGAAATATCTGGGGTATTGAAAAAGGACAGGTTAAAACCGACAGGTTCAATGACCGGTTTTTATAATACTGACCATCATCCATTTTTAACTCTCCAAGTAATTCAGTCACATTAACAGTGTCCCCCACCCACATCAATTGTTGAAGTGAGTGTGGACTGAAAAGGGTTGGGGTGACTAATGCTAGTGTGACAATGACTTGGAGAGCTAAAAAAATGGATGATGAGCATTATAAAACAAAAAACAAAAAAAACAATGGAGATGAAAGTTCTGTTTTGGAAATGCCCATCATCCATTTTTAAACACTTCAAGTCGTTAACTCAGACTACAGTGTTCCCCCCATGCAGACCACACTACCCTAGTTGACGGGGGAATGCAAATGTGACAGACTTTTAGTCCGGTGTCATCTGTGTCCTTAGTTTGCCAGTGCTATGTCCCCAAACAGCTTGCCGGTGTGGCAGCGCCTTCTCTGTCCTAAACAGCAGGCAGGTTATGCATGGGGAGCAAATATAAAGCCCTATGTCCTTTTTGCGTGTGTCCAGGGTATGAACAGTGTATTTTTCAATTCTGTTTAAAATGTGATTTTCCTATTCAGAAATAACGGTGCAGTGTGCAGGTGCAAGTCCTGTCTGAGCAGTATGGGTGCAAGAGCAAGACAGAAGAGGAAGCAATAGTGCCAGGAAAAAAAGTTTGTTTTCCTTGCACTGTAGTTTCCCTTTAATGTTTTAACATGAAGGATTACAGGACCACTGCAACCAAACCACTTCATTGAGATTAAGTGGTCTCTGTTACTTTAGTTATGCTGACTTTCGGCATCTGCAGACACCGTCAAAATCTAAAACAAATTTGTATTTCTTTCACAAAAGGACACACCCAGTTGTCACCTACCCTTGGTTGCACCTCCTTCAGCATAGCACTTGCATCTTCATCATAATCTAGTTTGCACGCCATTGCTAGATCGCGTGCAGCCTCTTCCCAGTGTCCAAGGAGTCTGCACATAAATAAAAGTGTAATTACCAACAGTGTTACACTATAAATAAATTAGATTTGAGTTACGGAATTCAGACACATCTCAAGAATAGGTCATTACATGCATAACCCCTAGAAGACACAGTTTCACTTTGCCTGTTTTGAACTTTTTCTCCAGACCCTTTTCATGAAAAAAAATAAATAAAAAAAAATTATATTATTATATTAATATTATATATGTGACAGAACCATCTGTCTGCTTGGATTTTTACCACATTCGTCTGTTTGTCCCCCGTTCGTATGAATGGCTGGTTTCTATAGCCCAGCCATTCGAATGACTCTTTTTCCCGAACAAACCTGCCGAACGAACGGCCACCCAAGTGAGGAGTGTGCTGCTGGTTAACAAAGTGATCCCAATTAGAACGTTGTGGTTAACCGCAGACACTTCTCAATTAAATCGTATGTCGACCACGAGGCAGCGGCCATTTTAAATCAAGCGAACGCCCAGCGGTGTTTGGCTCTATTTCTATGGAACTGAAAACGGACACTTTTTCTGCCGAACACCGCTGAAACAACGGAGCGCCTGGCTGCCTCCACGAAAGCATGCAAACACCGGCCGTTCGGGAGATTGAGAGCATACGAAAAGACTTAACCCAGATAGCCTTCCCATGGAGTCATTCGTATACCGAAAGACTGTAAGAACTTTGACTCCATGGCGATTGAACTATGTGTGTAGGATCTGAGCACTATTCGCTAATAATATGCACTCAGATCCAGGCTATCTGGGGACATGTAATACGAATGGGAAATGTTCAGTTTTCATGTAGTTATGTATTTTTATGTCTTATTATTTTATGTCTAAGATGGCGACTGTCCTTGTCCTGGAGTTAATTGAGTTACTTGGTAATTAACTCCAGGGCAGAGGGGAGGGAATCATAATGCACTGTGGGTAAAATATGTGACTGTGTGTCTGAAATGTCCCTCTATCTGTCTGTAGTTTAAGTCTCCCATTTGGTCCCAGGTGGGAGACCTGCATAAATACGGGCAGGTAGCCCACAGTAAAACCAGATTCTGTTTGACCCTCAATGCGGAGCTTCTGTCTCGTTATTGGGGGGATTTCTTCTTCACGTTTAGAGACTGCTGGATGGAACGAAAGCCGCTTGGGGAATATTGCTGTTCGACGGTTACCAGCAGTTCGTGTATTGCCGTTCGGGAGTTTGGAGCCGTTCACGGAGCTCGGTCGGGAGATTGCCGCTTCCCCTGCATTTGGTTCGTGTATTACAGTTTAAGCGAACGGAGAATGTACTGCAGCCGGGGAAGGTATACTAAACGGCGGTTTGGCTTAAAGACACTGGAGGTGAGATAGAGATAGAGATATATATATAACCCTATTGGGTATCAGGCATCTCCCCGCATAAAACCCTATTAAAGAAGTATAACCACTTTAAATAATAATAGGCTTATCTGGAATCCGGCATCAGGAGATTTTTCCACGTCCCCATCACAGCCTCCCTTGAGGTCTAATCAAATGCTTCCCATAGTAAAACATTTCATTGGGCCATTCTCACTGGCTCAGAGGACATGCGTCTGAGCCAGGGAGAGGAGGGATAGAATTCTGGAGTGGACAAATGAGGGAGGAGATAAAAAAAAAGAAACAGGGATTGCAGAGAGAAGAAAGGCTCATTGAAGCTACCCCTTGCAGTCACTTCATGCAAGGGTAGGAGGTAATAAGGTC